>ML688537.1:580998-673157 GCA_007922175.1 Pelusios castaneus
CACCCGAAGCCCAGGAGCTGAGCTAGGGGGCTGGCTCGAACCGAGCCAGCCCCCTAGCTCAGTCCAGGGGTTCGGGTGGTGGCAGAGGCTCTGGCGCTTAAGCGCCGCAGCCCCTGTCGCCACCCAAAGCCCTGGGGCTGAGCTAGGGGGCTGGCTCGAACCGGTGAGGGTTCAAGCCAGCCCCCTAGCTCAACCCCAGGACTTCAGGTGGCGGCAGGGGCAAGCACCGCCACCTGAAGCCCTGGGGCTGAGCTAGGGGGCTTCAGGGCTTCGGGTGGCGGCGGGAGCCGCAGCCCCTGCCACCATCCAAACTCCTAGACTGAGCTAGGGGGCTGGCCCGAACAGCCGGTTCAGGCCAGCCCCCTAGCTCAGTCCAGGGGAGCCGCCGAACCTGGCAGCTCCCATAATAGTCAATTTCACTGCTCTGCTAGAGCAGTGAAATTGACATATTTGACAGCTCCAATGTCCCAGAGTGCCCTCGATTGGCATTCTGGGACATTTCTGGAGGCTGTCTACGACGCAAAAGGCGTACATACGAGCATTACTGCGGAGCAGCTGTTCCGCAGTAATGCTTACCACTCTCATTTGAGTGGTTTTACTGTTGCGCAGCAAGAGGGTGTTGCCGCGCAACAAGAAAAGTGACCGTGTGTACACAGTCAGTTTTATTGCGCGATAAGGAGCCTTATCGTGCAATAAAGTGATTGTGTGTACATAGCCTAAGTCAACTTAGGGCTACCCCACGTTTACACTGGCTTAAGTCAACTTAAATAGTCAATTTAAGCCTCAAAGTCGACTTCATACGAGGTGTTATAAACTCGACTTTGAATTTCCTTAAGTCGACTTAAGCAGCTGCTTAAGTCAACTTAAGGAAAATAAAGTCAACTTAATGAAAATTAAGTTGACTTTATTAAACCTCCTTTTAATTCGACTTTAGGCTTAAGTCGACTTTCTAAAGTCAACTTAAGCCAGTGTAGACCTGGAGTAGCCCTAAGTTGACTTAAAGTCGACTTAGGGCTCTCCAGGACTCCCCCACTGCCCTCCTTGCTGGGGTTGGGGGGCACAGGGAGAGCCTGGCATGCCCCCCCAAAGGGCAGGGCAGAGCCCTGCCCACCCTGCCCCTATGCCCTGCCAGGGTCCTTGTCCCCCTTTGCTCCATTGTACCCTGGTACAATGGGGCAAAGGCTGAGCCCCCTGGCACTGGGCAAGGGGTGCCCCCCTGCCACTGTGGACCTGCCTAAGATCCTCCTAGCCCCTAGAAGTCGACCTAGGCGTCCAGTATGGACGCTCTAGGTTGACTTTGTAAGGTCCTCCCTAAGTCAACTTAAAATTTAGGTGTGGACATGTTAAGTCGACCTAAATTTACAAGTGTAGACATAGCCTACGAGACCCAGTGGCTGTATTGGGGACTGGTGGCTGAAATGCAGTAAAGGGGGCTGAGAATATATTTTATGGTGGCTTCTTGATATCCAGTGTGTGGGATCAGAAGCATTGTTAGTGACTGGTTGGGGAGTTTAGCTCCAGGTAACCCACCAGTGTTGGGAAAATCTGCTCTCCTTTTTGCAGCTTGCCCTGATCTTTGCATATTCAGGTGGTTATCGCAGGAGGCCCGGGTTACATTACAGGGAAGAGATAATATGGGCAATATATAATATATGCAGAACCATAATATCTTTAGGTACTGCTTTAGACAGCTGAGATCCTGGATTGGCCAAAGGCCCCCTTTTGCTTCGGGGATGAGGAAATCCTGGAGTAGAAACCATTTTCCCTCATGGCCGTTGGGATCTTTTCCACGGTTTAAAACAGTCCTCACCTCCTGAACTAGGAGCTGCTCATGAGAGATATCCCTGAAAAGAAATGGGAAGGAAGGTGGGCTGTTGGGAGGCGGAGACAGGAGAACTGAAAGGCATATCCAGTGGAAATTATTCCAAGGGCGAAGAGGCAGAGGCGGAGGCAAGGCCTCAAACACCTCAGGAGTCAATGGGGCCAGGAGAGTCGACACCCTCATACTGCTAGAGGTTGCTGGCTAGTCCGTCGCCGGTGATGGTACCTGAGGGCCACTATCTCTTGTTCCCCTCTGCTGCACTTCAGCTGGTGCCACCTTTTTGGCTGCTGCCAGGGGAACAACCTTGATCTAGCCATGGCTGCTTCTTCCTGGCCATCAAGGATGGAGATCGGTGCTGAGGGGAAGACAGTGCTGACTGCATACTCTGTGTTGATGAACTCAGCACCAAGGTGGACCAGGCCAGCCCAAACACCGGTCTAAGAGCTTTCTCCATCAGAATTACCTTCAGCTGGATATCTTGATCTTCTTGAGTCATCGGCTTGAAGGACTTGTAAATCCGACACTTGTCAGATCGATGAGCTTCCACCAGGCACTTCAGGCACTTATCATGGGGTTCATTCTGTAGGAACACCTTCCCACATGGAGTACAAGGCTTGAAGCCTGGAGACCAGGGCACAGCTGTGTCTGGATTTAGAGGACCATTTATGATACTTTTTCATATTAATATTTCATAATTGTAATAATCCATAGGAGCTATGCTGTATTTGGTACCAATAGAAAGGTTGTAACTTGCTAGGAATGATTATGTTGGTTATGTGTAGTTGTCATATCTGAAGTAGACATGAGGAATATGTTTGTTATTTCTGTGTTTCAACTTATTGGTTCTGGGAAACTTCCCAGATTGGATGGCTACAGTGATTGTCTGTCTCCTTAATGGCCCATTAAGGGAACCAGAGGCACAACAGGTCTAGGGAGAAACCTGCTCAGTGAGTCAGCCGGATTGACCATGTGACTCAACTCCATTTTGATTTGCAAAAACTGCACACAGCATGTGGAAGACCAGAAATGATAAAAGGCAGTAGCACCAACTCCATTTTGTCTTCCGTCTCCAGTCCTCAACCAACACCCATTCTCTGGATCTATCCTCTGCAACTGGACAAAGGACTGAAGCCCACCCAGGTGCTGGGGTCTACCAGAGGAACTGGACAAGCCTGCAAATTCCAAACTCTTCCAGGGACTTGCTTTACATGGACTCTAAATCATTTGTATGTATTTGATTCACTTTGACCTGTTAACAACTCTCATATTTTATTTCTTTTCTTTTAATATTCAACCTTTAGTTTTAGTTACTAAAGGATTGGCTGGCATTGTGATAATCTAGGTAAGATCCAAACCTATGTTGTTCTGTGTAATGTGGCTAGCCCTTGGGGGTCAGGAGAACCTATTTCTTTAAGAGATCCAGTTCCTAGTTGGGAACCAACGGAGCTGATGTGCAATAAAGGGGGATGTTCATGCTTTCTTATGTTTCTTAATAACTGATGTGGGGAATCAGAAACATGGTTTGTTACTGATTGTGAGTCTGGCTGAAGTGCCCCCGCTCAGGATTTAAAGAGTTTGGCTCTCAATTTTGCAGCTTGCCCTGATTTTTGCATATTCAGGAGGTTAACCCAGGAGGCCTGGGTCACAGGCTGCCTTCCTGGCAGGGGTATTGCTCCACAAAAAAAGATTTAAGAGCATAGCCCCCCCAAACCCACTGACTTCAGGCAGGGGCCCTGGGGCACCTCACACCTGGCACCACTCCAGACTCCCCTGGGAGCTCTGCACCTGGCCCTGCTCTGGGCTTCCTTCAGGCTCCTCATGCCTGGCCAGGCAACAGGCTCTCCAGACACCCTGGACCTGGTTCCTGGCTCCCCAGGCTCCCACTCTAGCACCCTGCACTTAGCTTCCTGGACTCTCCCTAGAATCCCTCTGGGGGTTGCGCCTGGTCCTTGAACCCCCTCCCCCTCCCGCCAGGATGTGCCTGGCCAGCCCCTAAGACTCAGACCCATTCCTCAACTGGCATCCAGTTCCCAAGCCCCCCCCCCCCACTCAGCACACGATTCATCTTTGCTGGAGCCACCAGACGCCAAATCCATTACCTTCCACTCCTTTTCATGTTTCCAACCCCTGCTCTGCCCTGGGCCATGTACCTGGGGAGCACAGAAGGTGGGAGACTTGAAAAGGCCCTGCTGGCCCCAGCTACCAGGCTCTGCTCAGGGCACTCCACAGCTGGGGCGCTGCTGCTTCTAGGCCATCAGGGCTCATACCCCAACTGTTTTGCCCAGAGCCCCAAGCTGTAGCAGCCTCCCTAGGGAGAGTGCTCTGTTCAGTTCAATCAAGTGCTGCTCACAGGCTGGAGGCAGGGTGTTTTAAAATTCCCTGCAGGCTGCAGTGGATTAGAAAGACTTACACCTGGATAGGTGGGCGCTTAAAAAAAATGACTTGCAAAAACAGTTCAGTGTTACCTATTTTACCTATATCTGGATATCTGTGTTCTGAGTAAACTTTAACCCTTTCCTACCTAAACTGTCTGAATTTCCATAGGGAGTGGGGGGAGCTTTTACCATTTTCAGGAGGGAGCAGTGTCTGAGCAGTAAGCACTAGCAGGGGCAATGTTCAATGAGTCCCTCTGTGCTCCCTGGGGTGCAGCCAAAGTGCCACTGTACCTGGAGTCCCTGGGCCCCAAACCTGCCTGTGATGGGGTTCCTACAACTCACTGTTTCCAAATATGGAAATGTTGGGCTGACAAAGGAATGGGGATACTTTGGGGGAAGGATGCACAGATGGGGGCAGTGATGTAGGGATGGTCTTCCCAAAGGGATGGGGTAGCAGAAGGAAGGGAGCAGGGTAAAAGGCACATGGGGGAGGAATGGGAGGGTTTAATTTGGGGGGAGTCTCTGGGGAAGAGGGCATTCACAGAGGAACCTGATGGGAGGGAAGTGTTGGTTATTGGAAAATAGAGCCGTGAGAGGAAACTTGGGGTTTGGGGTACATGTAGGGCTGAAATATATGCCTCCCTATGTCATATATAGGGTGTGACCGGGGCCTCCTGGGATAATCTCCTGGACGTGCAAAACTCAGGGCAAGCTGCAAAACTAGGAGCCAAACTCCCCAAACACTGAGGGGTGGTACTTAAACCAGTCTCCCTAGCAGTCACAACCAGGCTTCTGGTTCTCCACACCGGGTACCAAGAAATCTGCCCAAAATAGAAACAGCTCCCTTTATTGCACTCCAGCTCCTCTGGTTCCCACTTAGCCGCACAGTCCCTTAAAGAAATAGGTTCTCCTGACCCCAAAAGGCCAGCCACATCACACAGAACAATATAGGTTTGGATCTAACCCCAAATATCACACTGATAGCCAATCCTTTAGCAACTACAACTAAAGGTTTAATATAAAATGAAAAGAAGCTAAGTATGAGAGATATTAAAGGATCAAAGTGAATCACATACATACAAATGATTTAAAGTTCATGTAAAGCAGTTTGCAGGTTTGTTCCTCTGGAGTTTGCAGGCTTGTTCCGCTGGTAAACACCCAGCACCCAGGTGGGCCTCAGTCCTTTGTCCAGTCACAGAGGAATAGTTCCAGCGATAGGTGTTGACTGCAGACTGGAGACTTGAAACCGGATGGAAATTTCTCTCATTACAACAAGTGATTTGACCTCACCCTCCTCTATGTGCTGTTCCCCAGTGTTTGAATCCTAACACCTATTTTGATTTGCTGTTACAGCTTGACCTGATGTCACACACTCCCCTGCATTTAATTTCCTCCCATTCTGTAATTTTCCCATCTTCAAAGCGTCTGACGAAGTGGGATTTTCTCCCACAAAAGCTCATGCGATAAATAAAGCTGTTAGTCTTTAAAAGTGCCACAGGACTCTGTTGTCTTTATTTTTAAGTGGAGACACACTAAGTCGACGTAGTTAAAGTCGATTTAAATTACCCAGTGTAGACATAGCCTCTGTGTTTACACTTCAATTTCCCTCCCCCTGATGTAACCCACCTGTTACACCAACTTAATAACTCCGCCTCCATGAGACGTATAAAGTCTATGTGAGTCAGGTCAATGCAGGGTCAGGATGTTCAACCTTTTTGGGTAAGGGGCTGCCTTGCAATTCTTTTTTCACTCGAGGGGCTGGTGAAGAAATTTTGGATAGGTAACACACAGAAATTGATCTTACTATTAATAAAAATTAAACAGTCAAAAAATACCAATTTTATTAATACTAAGATCAATTTCTATGCCTTATCTATCCAAAATTTCCTCACTGCCCCTCCAAGTGAGAAAAGAATTGCCTTACCTGGCCATGGCAGGGCAGGGATGGTGGGGACATGGGAGGGGAAGGATGGCAGGGCAATAGAGGGCAGGGATGGCCATGTGGAGTGTTAAAGAGACTGCGGGGAGCATGACTGCAGGGGATCAAGGCAGATGTGGGAAGGCAGTGGACCAGAGCAGAGCAGGGCAAGGATGGTGGGGAGAAGTGGGAGGGGGGGCAGGGGAAGGATGGTTGGTAGGGGAACTTGGCACTGTAGAGGTGGGTGGGGTGAGGGGCAGAGAAGGACTGTTACCAGGTGGCAGGACCCCACTACTCACCTCCCCTCCCCGCGACCCCATGCTTCCTGATCCCTGGACTCACAGCCTCAACATCCTGCTGTCCTGCACCCGCTGCTGCCCCAGCCCTATGGCCTCCACTGACACCCAATCCCTGCTGCCTGAACTGGCCCCCTCCTGGAACCCCTGGGGTCTCACCTCCCTGCAGCCCCCACTCCCCCAGACCCTCTCAGCCCCCCCTCCACACCCCAGGCTTCACCAGCCCTCCACTGCCCCCCTTACCTCTGCTGACTCTGCTGACTGCCCCCAACATACTCGAGCCTCCCTGCACCCCCCTGATGCCCCTGGATCCTGCCCCTGCCATTGTCACCTCACTGGCCCCTCCCACATAGCCCCACAGGCCCTTGCCGCCCCCCCCCCCCCACCGCACGCTAGGCCCCCCGCTGCCTCTCCCCCCTCAGCCTCCCACCGAGCCTCACTAATCCTGGATCCCCGATCTCCCCAGCTTCACCGCTGCACTGCCCCCCACCAGGGCCCCTCTCCCGGGCCTCGCCATCCCCTGGCCACTTCGCTGGCCCTTCCCCCACAGTCTCACAGGCCCTGCTGGCTCCTCCCTGCTGGACCTTGTGTGGGGGGAGGCGCCTGGCTGAGCCACTGCAGCTTCCCCCTTCCCAGCTGGACCTCACTGCTCCCTGCCTCTCCCCCGCTCCCTGGGCCTCACTGCTGCCCCCTGGAGCCCCAACACCGGGCCTCGCCACCCTTCCTCTCCAGTCTCCTGCAGTCTCGCTGTCGCTGCCATCCCACAAGGCCCCAGACTAACAGTTTAATTGGTGCAAATACTCCTTTTGAGGACGCACATGGGTGACACAAGGAACAAGTGATGCAATTACTGTGACGGCTGTATGCCAACGGAAGATAGATCGACTTAATTTTGTAGTGTTGATGAGGCCTGAGCGAAATTTATTAAAAAGTCCCTCAAACAGCAGAGTGGTGTCAAGATTTGAACCTCCTGCTTCATCAGTGGCCCAGACTTTGCATTATTTATTCGCTGATGCAGGGGTGGCCTGGGAGTCGTCAATAGCCACCTTCTCTTTCCTATAAAACATGTTGCTTAGCTGTATCTAAGCACCAGCTTTTTCCTCTCAACAATCTGTAGCCTCTGCTTTTGCTCTTTTGGCTGCTCCATCTCTTATGCTGTCAGTTGTTTTCTGTGGAACGCTTGGTGTATGGACATCTCTTATATACGATGATGGAGGTTTATAACTTAGACACCATGGCCCGAAAAATGGCTTTTTTGACATCACTCTTTGAAGGTGTGGGCCTACTAAGGTGTGGTTTACATTTAAAATTTAGGTTGATATAGCGCCAGTGCTGAAGAATGTAAAAAATGCACTGTAAGTTAACCCCTCCTGTAAACACCGCTGGAAGAATGCTTCCATCAACCTAGCTACCAGCGTTTGGGCAGATGATGTTCCTACACCAAATAAAAAACCCCTTTCAGTCAGTGCTGGCTGTATCTACACTACCAGCTTGCGCCAGCATAGCTACAGCCTTTTATCTGTGCTGCTGTAGTTCCTGCACTGTAAGCCTGGCCTTATACCTCAAAAATTGCATCAACGATACAGTTTGGTGAAGTAGTTTTTTCAAATAATAAATGCATTAAATATGCATTTTTCAAAGCACCAAAACTATTTGCAAATCCAGCAAGCAGTTTCAGCTGCCAAAAAGAAAAAAAAAGGAAAGAAAAAAAAAAAAAAAGAAACATTTTGAAAATGGAGTGGGTGGGTGAGGTTTTGAGGCCTTCATTTTGCAGGAGGTCAGACTATCAGGGGTCAGCAACCCGAAATATAAGAAGAGCCGTTTTTAAAAATTCCTTCTATAACCAAATGCTTTGAGAGCCAAAATAGGGTAGCATCCTGGTGGGCGGAGCTGGGCCAAGGCACCTGCTGCAAGGTCCCCTGGTGAAGGAGGGGGGAGTCTGGAAGCAAGAACAGAAGTCTGGAGGTGGGGAGTCCGGAGACTGGTGCAGCTGCCCACAGGATCCCTGATGGCAGGGGGCCTGGAGCAGACTGCCCACAAGGATCCAGAGCCGCAAGGGAGTAGCCAAAGAGCCGCATGCGGCTCCAGAGCCACAGGTTGCAGACCCCTGGACTAGATGATCGCACTGGTCCCTTCTGACCTTAAAGTCTATGAGTCATTTCAAAGCGGCATTAAAATTTTTGTTCAACCTGACCAGAAATTGATTTGATTTTAAATATGGTGAGAAAAAATGAATAAAACAGTCAATCTTAGTTCAAAACCAACTAATTTATTTTTTAAATTCTGTTTGGCCACCAAACTGGAAAAAAAAATCTGTCTGCTCAGCTGTAAAGGGAATTCATCTGTTGTGATTTGTTGACCCTTCTAGTGACATCGTGAAATGTGCATCACAGTTATATCTCAGAGCAGGCATCATCATTTTAAATAGGAAAGGGAGGAAGGTAAGGCTTTTGCTCCTAAATTCCTTAGACACTCTCAAAAATACTCCGTCAAGTGCTGCTGGCCCCTGACCACGGATATTGTCCAGCTTCAAAAAACAGGTACTTTTGTCTTAGCTCTTTCCATCTTTCTTTTTCTGCTGAAATATCTGGGGAGACAATTGTTCAGTAGAAATCAGATCAGAGTCAGCAAAGCCACAAATAAAGGATTCATTTGATCACTTGCCCCGCTCACCCTGTGAATCCCAGTCTCATCAACAAAGCAGCACTTGTTCCACTGAATAGCTCTAACAAAGGGCAAAGTTTTAGAAGCAACAAACTGGTGCTGATTGACACTTCCTTCCACCTCTTGTCTTTTCCCACCTTCAAATCAGAGTGTAAAGAGTTGGGAATTTGGAAACATTAGTGTAAATCAGGGCCATCCCTGGGGGGGAAGAGGGGGGGCCGAACAGGGCGATTGCCCCGGGCCCCGCGGTTATGTGGGCCCCACACTGTCCCGCTCCCAGCGGGGCAGTGTAGGGCTCACGCGTGCCGCAGCCACTCCTCCCACAGCCAGTGTTCCCTCTAAGCTGCGCGGGCGCGCGGCCGCGCAGCGGCCGTCGCACCCCCCACGCAGCAGTGAGGGACCCCCGCGCAGCTGGGCGGGCAGCCCCCGCCGCTCCCTCCAACCCCCGGGGCCGCGGCTTTGCCGCGGCAGACCCGGCCTGCGCCCTGCCTCTGGGCTGGCCATCCCCGCCCCCAGGGTGGGACAGGCAGGCTCAGGAGCGCGGGCCTGCCTGCCTGCCCCACGCAGCCGGGTCAGCGGGGTGGCTGCGGCAGGATCCCGGGCTCCCACCCCCCCGACCGCCTCGACTTCCCGGGGCTGGGACCGGGGCCGGGGCCGGGGCCGGGGCCGGGCTAATCCGCGGCCCCGGCCTCCCAGCACGGGGCCGGGATCAGCCTCCGGGGCTGGGGTCTGCTCCCCCCCCCCACCGGTGGCTTCCCAGGGCCGCGGTAGGGTCCTCCCCCGCCGGCGGCCTTGGCTTTCTTCCTTCCTTCCTTCCTTCCTTCCTTCCTTCTCTCTCTCTCTCTCTCTCTCTCTCTCTCCCTTCCTTTTTTCTTTCTTTCTCTCTCTCTCCCTTCCTTTTTTCTTTCTCTCTCTCTTCCTTCCTTCCTTCCTTCCTTCCTTCCTTCCTTTTTTCTTTCTCCCTCTCTCCCTCTCTCTTCCTTCCTTTTTTCTTTCTCCCTCTCTCCCTCTCTCTTCCTTCCTTCTCCCTTTTTTCTTTCTCCCCCTTTCTCTTCCTTTCTCTTTTTTCCTTCTTTTTTCTTTCTTTCCTCTTCCTTCCTCCTTCTTTCTCTTCCTGTTTCCTCTTCTTTCCTTCTTTCTCTCTTTCTTTGCTTCCTTCTTTCCTTTCTCTTCCTTCTCTTTTTTCTTTTTCTTTTTCTTTTTCTTTCCTTCTTTCTCTTTCTTTGCTTCCTTCCTTTCTCTTCCTTCTCTTCTTTCCTTCCCCTTTCTTCTTTTCTTCTTTTTCTTCCTTCTTTCTCTTCCTTCATTCTTTCTCTCTCTTTCTCTTCCTTCCTTCTTTCTCTCCCTTCTCTCTTTTTTCTTTCTCCCTTTTTCTTTCCTTCTTTCTCTCCTTTGCTTTCCTTCTTTTTTCTTTCTTCCTCTTTCTCTTCCTTTCTCTTTTTTCCTTCTTTGTCTTCCTTTTTCTTTCCTTCTTTTTCTTTCTTTCTCTTCTTTCCTTCCTCTTCCTTCTTTCCACTTCTTTCCTTCTCTTTCTTTTTCTCTTCCTTCCTTTTTCTCTCTCTCTTCCTTTCTTCTCTCTTTTTCTCTCTTCCTTCCTTCCTCCCTTCTTTTTTCCTTCCTTTTTTAAAAAAAAACTTTTTAAAAATTAATTTTAAATAAAAACCTTTCTAAAAATTAAATTTCAATTCAAAATTCATTCAAATTCAATTAAACACAATTAATTAATTCTATTTACAATTACTTTAACTTTTTGCACACGGCTTGAAAATTTTGCACACAAGCCGCCAAACCTTAGAGGGAACATTGCCCACAGCCACCCCGCTGCCTTTGGCAGCGAGCTGAAGGCAGCAAGGCGGGGTGGGAGGGCTATGCCCGGCCCCTGGGCCGGCCCTCTCCGCACTCAGGGCAGAGCAGGCAGGCCCAGGGGCATAGCATGTGGGGCCCAGCCCCACATGGCCGGCTACCTGCCGCAGCAGGACCGGAGCCGGCTCCACCCCTCCTGCAGGTGGCCTCAGCCTCTGGGGCTGGAGCCAGCTCCCCCCTGCCCCCCACAACAGGCAGCATCCAGGGCCAGGGCCTGGGCTGGAGCTGGCTCCCCGTGCCAGCAGCCTCAGCCTCTCAGCCCAGGGCTGGCTCCCTGGGGAGCGGAGTGGGCCAATCAGCCCACTACGCTCCCCTCCAGCATGGGGACAGGGCCCTGCTTTGGCCAATTGGCCCTGGGCCCCACTCCCCCCACGAGACCGCCCTGGTTCCTGGGTACCTTTGAGCTGCACGGAATGGTGCGACACAGCCCCGCCACCTCTTTTTCTCTCTTTTTCCTCTTAGTCCAAATATAACTCTCTAAACTTGATCTTTGTAATCCACTTGGGCTAGATTTCCCCAATGCTACAATTGAAACTGGGTACTATTGTAACTGTTTGATCATTTCCCTCTCTCTTTGTAGGGCTATTAATACTGTAATTGTCTGGGTATTTTTCTTCCTTTTATAATTATCCATAAGTTTTATGTACCTGGCAATAAAGTAACTTTTGTAATCAAGCTGGTTGCCAGACTCTTTCCCGCTCCTTTGTGTTCTGGGCTTCCCTATATTGCTCTGCAGCAACGCTTCTTTTACCTAGCCAAAGATCCCTGTGATGCCCAAAATACTGTAAGGTCTGCTTATTAGGGGGGTTACTAATGTGCTGAACCTGTGGCATGAGGGTGGCAGCTGAAAGTGCTGTTTTGACCCAGCCTGTGGAGTCCAGGGGCATATAAGGGTGGCAGCTGAAAGTGCTGTTTTGACTCAGCCTGCTCACATGCATGCTCAGGTCTAGTCCAGTGCAGTGCCAGGGGCACATAAGGGTGGCAGCAGAGAAGTGCTGTGTAACCCAGCCTGCTGAGTTCAGGGACATATAAGGGGTCAGCTGAGAGTGCTGATAGACCTGGTCCACTCATATGCACTTAGAAACCCAGTCTTGGAAAGTTTAGGTCCTGCAAGGGTAGCTCCATTGGGAGGGGACTTGCAGAAGGGAGAAGTAAGCTCCATATAGAAACACAAGTAACACAAGCAGTACACTGATAGGAGTACAACGCCCCCCCCCCCGAAAGGAAAGTAACCCTAATAAATGAGCATACCTAACAGGTGGGAACAAGCCCAAATAGGTGGGAACAAGCAAAAATGGGCATTCCACCCCCCGATGATGCACAGCCCCACAGGAAGTGACGTCAGGGGGCGTAGACAGGTTGGCTTGTTTTTTTGGCTTGTTTGGCTTCTTCTGATTGGTGGTTGGGCTTGAATTTGATTGGTTGTGTTGCCTTGTGTGGCTAATACTTTACTTGTTTAAATAAAACAAGGGTTATGGTGGATGGGAGATCCCTTCCATCCCTATTATTCTATGATTCTATGAAAAGCTGAGCTCTTCCCATTATCCTATGACTCCAGCAGCTGGGGCTTTAAGAAGCACTCAAATGCACCTGCATTGAATGGGCTGGAGGAAGACAGTGCTTCCTACTATGGCAGACTGCTCCCCAGATCTGGCCTGGTGTGCTGCTGTAACCCCCTAACTCCATTCCTGACCCCCAATTCACCTTGCTTAACCAGATGACCACTCACTCCTGAGTTAGTCCACCTCGGCCTTTTGTGTGTGATTGGTTCCAGGCAGTGTGGGCGCATCCACTAAGCATCTATGGGGTGGTCCTCAACAGAGCACCCTCAGCCCCAGGTACTACACCAGAAGCCACTGTCTTACAGGGATTGGGACCCACCCCCCCAATCACCATAGTCTGAAGTCTGTCCACTTAACAGAGAAGTGGATCTTGCCCACCCTTTTTCATTTGCACCCTCTAAAGACCACAAAGTTTTAGATAAAACAAATAGTAGTTTATTGATTGGAGTATGATTTCAAGTGAGAAAATGGCTAATCAAGGCAGAATCATAATATAAATGAGTCAGGAGTGACCACTGTAGGAGAAAGTAAAAGGTTAAATTAAAAAGACAAGTAGAAATGATCAGGAATAAGACTTAAGGACTAGTGAAGCAGATCAAACCAGTAGGCCTGAACTGGATAAGTGATCAAGTTGACAGGAGTAGTCTGACATCACAGAAATTGGCAAGAGGTCAGCCGCAGCTATCGCAAGAGTGGAAAGGCACTTGAAATGGAGGAGGCGTCAGCCTAGCGCCAAAGAAATAAAGGTGATATTTCGGTAAGACCTGAGGGTAATATCTCAATCAGACCTGAAGGGAATGTTTTGGCCGAGTCTAAAGGTAATATCATCGTCAAATCTGACACCCCGATGGGTTGAGATGTCCAATGATGCACGCACCTATCAGATCTATGGGTGGCATCAGAGAAGGGGTATATAAACCAATCAAGATACACTTGTACCCCAAAGGGGGCCGGAGTCAGTAAGTCTGAGTAGGGTATAAAAACAGGAGCCTGAGAGCCCAGATTTCGTGCAGCCCTAGAGGGTGACAGAGAGTCCCGCCATCAGTTGAACTGTTCCTTCGCATTGAAAGCACGAATGCTGCCAACAAATCTGTTGAAATAGATTGGTTGCCATTATGCTATGTTGCAATAAAGCCGAGCCTGGCACCTTCATTTCTACAAGGATCCATGGTTGTGTTGGTTTCTTCTATCGTAAGTGTTGCCTCAGTTTACCTCTTGCACACAGGGTATGCCCAGGCTTAAGGTCACTGAGCTAACTGATTCCTCACAAAAGACCTGAACTAAAGGTATCCCAAAGTGTTAACTAAAGGAACACCTCGGCTTAGGATCACCAGGCTAACTCAGTCCCTGCTTAAGATCCAAGCCAGGCTCTAGATCACTGGGTTAACAGAGTCCCCACTTAAAGATCTGAGCCAAGGGTAATCCTGAGGGAGCACACATACAGACACTCATGCATGCAGCCAAGCAAACTTCCTTGTCGGACGCATAACAACATCAATAAGAACACCTGCTGCCCGGTGCAACCACAACCACTATCAAATAAAAGGTATAAACCGCATACTAGTCTAATATCTGTACCTAAACTGACCTCACATCACAGCCCCCAGTGGCTGGCCAACCCTGCAGCACATCTCCCATCGCAGACTGGTATGACAGTTCTGGGCAGCCGCCAAAGAATGGCAGTGAAACTGGAGAGACCCTCCCATGCTCAGAACTGCTGGCTAATATTTACCCAAACTGTGTGAAAGTTGTGCTGGGCAAAGTCCATTTGTTCTGTAAGCCATAAATGGCAGCGATGGCGCCACTGGCTCGGAATGTCTTGGTGACCGGATCCAATCGTGGTATTGGGCTGGAGCTGGTGAGGCAGCTGGTGGAGAGTCCAAACCCTCCAGAACATGTCTTTGCAACCTGCCGAGACCTGGATGGACCCCGAGGAAAGGTATGAGAGCCAGGCAAGAGATGGGGGCCCTGCCTGGGGCTGGGTGGGAAGCAGAGAGTCTCCACTGAAGCCATATGGGAAAGGGATTTGCAGTTACTGAGACACTTGCTGATTTCTGCCAGGGCTGAGATCACGGGACTAGCCAGGCACTCCTGGATCCAGAGCCAGCACCTACTCCTGCCCTGCCCCAACCGCAGCTGTTGGTTTCCCAATTCAGCGCAAAGGCTTACGCCATGGGCAGGGCTGGTGGAAATCAACAAGGGAGTAAAGCAGGATGGGCTAGTGGCAGTGACTGCTGCCATCCACTGCCTCTTCTTGCTGTCCAAGGGCCCCATTGCTGCAGGGACCTGAGCAGGGTTTGGCTCCAGGATGCGTTTTCCTTCTGCCTCTTCTATTAATTTCGGGGATGCAGAACCTAGGCTGGGAGCAGGGACTGACTCTGCAGTAGGAAACATCTCAGGGTTTGGTCCCTAGTGTTGAGAGAGAGGCTCCTGTCGTTCCCCCTCAGTAGAGAACCCTAGAAGAAGAGGGTTGGAAGGGCCTCAGGAGGGATCTAGTCCCACATGTTCTATTCAACATCTTCATTAATGATCTTGATGATGGAATAGACTGCGTGCTTAGTAAATTTGCGGATGACACTAAGCTGGGGGGAATGGTAGATACTCTGGAGGGCAGGGACAGGATCCAGGGAGACTTGGACAAATTGGAACACTGGGCCGAAAGAAACCTCATGAGGTTCAACAAAGACAAGTGCAAAGTCCTGCACTTAGGATGGAAAAATCCCATGCACTGCTACAGGCTAGGGACCGATCGGCTAAGTAGCAGCGCTGTAGAAAAGGACCTGGGGGTTATGGTGGACGGGAAGATGAATGTGAGTCAATGGTGTGCTCTTGTTGCCATAAAGGCCAATGGCATATTAGGCTGCATCAGTAGGAGTATTGCCAGCAGATCGAGGGATGTGATAATTCCCCTCTATTCGATACTGGTCAGGCCGCATCTGGAATACTGTGACCAGTTTTGGGCTCCCCACTACAGAAAGGATGTGGACAAATTAGAAAGAGTCCAGCGGAGGGCAACAAAAATGATTAGGGGGCTGGGGCACATGACTTATGAGGAGAGACTGAAGGAACTAGGCTTATTTAGTCTAGAGAAGAGAAGACTGAGGGGAGATTTGATAGCAACCTTCAACTACTTGAAGGGTTACTCCAAAGAGGAGGGAGCTAGGCTGTTCTCGAGGGTAACAGAGGACAGAACAAGGAGCAATGGTTTCAAATTACAGCTGGGGAGGTCAAGGTTGGATATTAGGAAAAACTTTCTCACCAGGAGGGTGGGGAAGCATTGGAATGGGCTACCAAGGAAGGTGGTAGAATCTCCATCTTTGGAGATTTTTAAGGCCCAGTTAGACAAAACCCTGGCTGGGCTGATTTAGTGGGAGTGGTCCTGCTTTTTAGTAGGGAGTTGGACTAAATGACCTCATGAGGTCCCTTCCATCCCTATGATTCTGTGTGCTCAAAGCAGGACTAAATCCAGCTAAACCATCCCAGACAGGGCTTTGTCAAGCCGGGCCTTAGAGACCTCAAAGGATGGAGCTTCCACCAGCTCCCTAAGTAATCTATTCCAGTGCTTTACCACACAACTAGGGAAAAAGCTTTTCCTAATATCCAACTTAGACCTCCCCCACTGTAAACTGAGAGCACTGCTCCTTGTTCTGTCATCTGCCACCACTGAGAACAGCCTAGCTCCCTCCTCCCTGGAACCCCCTCCAGGTAGTTGAAGGCTGCTATCAAATTCCTTCTCACCCTTCTCTTCTGCAGACTGAACAAGCCCAGTTCCCTCAGCATCTTGTCATAAGACACGTGCTCCACCCCCTAAACATTTCCATGACCCTGAGCTGGACTCTGCCATTTATACGCACCCTTTGTGTGGTGCAGGCCCCCAAACTGGACACAATACTCCAAACGTGGCCTCTGCAGTACCAAATAGAAGGGAATAATCACTTCCCTAGATCTGCTGGCAATGCTCCCACTCATGCATGTAAGGAGGTTCAGCTGAGTTGCTTATAAACCTTTCTGTCTGGCCCATGTTACTCACAGGCTATGGAGCCAGTGCCGGGAGACTTAACATTTGGGGTTCAAACTCCTCAGACCCCGGCACTCAGAAGTGGGCAGGTAAGATGCCATCTGTGACTGCAAAACTGACACAGGCCCGGTTGGTTCTAGGCCTTAATTACATGATTCCTTGGAGCTAACTTAAAATGACAGACCAGCAACTTGGCTGGTGGTGATCCGCACCACACCAGTGTGACGTCAGGGGAACTGTGCCTGCTGCCCTAGCTGTAGATCTTGGCTGGTGTATGTACCATGTAAGGATCTGGGCAGATATGGCTGAGGTAACTGCACCTAACTGCTAAACTGCACTCCAGGGGCGGGGCTGGGGCATCACTTGGGAGGAATGGCCCATGGGCTGCAATAGGGGCTGTGCCATGCACCAGCCTGAGTGCTCTAATTCCTGCCTCTTTTCTTGCTCCATTTCCAGGCCCTGCAGGAACTGGCTGCCAAATACTCACCTGTGAGGCTGGTCCAGCTAGGTATGGAATTATTGCCTGTGTGTGGTGTGCTCTCTGTGCCCACTCTGCTGTGTAGAGTTAGATTTGCCCCTCAGCTAACCATATAATACAAGAAGGATATGCCACATAGAGCTCCCCAGTGACCTGGATCCAGCCCTGCGAACCCGCTCACTGGAAGGGACAATCTTACTGCCAGTAAGGAACTGGCAGTCTGGTGGGCACCAAACCCTAAAAGGGCCAGCAGGGACCTGCTGTGGTAATTGTGTTGGAGTAGGTGTGCCCCAGGAGGCCCCATGATGTTAACACAACCCTGTCTCCACCCAACACAGCAGCTAAATGAGTCAGCTGAGTGAACAGGGGCCAGCCATGGGTGTGGACACACCCACCAGGGCAAAGAATTAGCCTTGCTTTTGTCCGCCTAGCTGATGTCACTCAGGAAGCTTTGCCTTCGGTCGGGTCACACAGCCTCTCTGGTTGGCCAGCAATCTCTGACGCATAAACAAGCCCCAAATGAAATTTTGGTTTGTAATTGAAAGGAAAGGTGTGTTCTTCAAATATGCCTATGCTGCACGGCCAATCAGAGCAAGATGGCTTTCATTCCAGAACCCAAATTCTGGAATTACACTAACAAAAACACACCCCGTTTCCATGTCTCTCACTAAAATCCTAATTGCTTAATCTACAGTGCTCTTGGCTCTGCTCTCTGCCCCTGCCTGTATCAGAGTAAATCTCCTATGGAATCCGGGCACAAGGAGGACTGGCCACAGGGACCCTTCCAGGCATGGCGAGGGATCCTTGCAAGGCCAGGCTTCTGTCCCACGGCTGGTAGAATGTCCAGCTGAGATCAGGCTTGATGCTTGCTGACTGCTGTGCACTCATCTCCAGGAGCACCAAGTGCCTCCTGCTGGATTCCCCAGGGAGCTCTCCCTCAAGGCTTCTTGCTCAGCCCTCTGACTCAGTCCTTGGCACAGGAGCCTCCTGTCTCTCTTGGGACCTTGCTATGTGGGGTAACCTTGATTAGGTCCAGGTGCATCACCCCCAGGGAGGCTTTCATACTGCTCAGAACAGGCAACTGTCCATGGCAGGGCTGCAGTCAGTCTGAATTCGGCCTGTTCCATGTAACCACGTGTGACCAGGGCCTCTTGGGATAACCTCCTGGATGTGCAAAAATCAGGACAAGCTGCAAAACTGGGAGCCAAACTCCTCAAACACTGATGGGCGGTACTTACACCAATCTCTTCATCAGTCACAACCAGGCTTCTGTTTCTCCATATCGGGTACCAAGAAATCTGCCCAAAATAGAAACAGCTCCCTTTATTGCACTCCAGCTCCTCTGGCTCCCACCTAGCCACACAGTCCCTTAAAGAAATAGGTTCTCCTGACCTGAAAAGGCCAGCCACATTACCCAGAACAATATAGGTTTGGATCTTACCCAAAATACCACACTGATAGCCAATCCTTTAGTAACTATAACTAAAGGTTTAATATAAAAAGAAAAGAAGCAAAATATGAGAGATGTTAAAGGCTCACAGTGAATCACATACATACAAATGATTTAAAGTTCATGTAAAGCAGTTTGCAGGTTTGTTCCTCTGGAGTTTGCAGGCTTGTTCCTCTGGTAAACACCCAGCACCCGGGTGGGCCTCAGTCCTTTGTCCAGTTGCAGAGAAATAGTTCCAGAGATGGGTGTTGGCTGTAGACTGAGGACTTGAGACAAGATGGAGTCGGGGCTGCTGCCTTTTATCACCTCTGGCCTTCTCCATGCTGTGTGGAGTTCTTTCCAATCAAAATGGATTTGAGTCACATGTTCAAGTCCTAGTGGCTCAACAGGTTTCTCCTTGGGCCCATTGTACCTAGGGGTTTCCTTAATGGGCCATTTAAGGAAACAATGGCTGTAGACATTGAATCTGGGGAGTTTCCCAGAATCATACAGGTTGAAATATAGATATAACAAACATATTCCTAACTTCTAGTGCAGATGCAATTCCTACACATAAACTATATAATCACTCCCAGCAAATTACTACCTTTCTATTGATGCCAAATATAGCATAATTCCTATGGATTATCGCAATTATGAAATATTGATAAGAAATAGTATCATAAATGGTCCCCTAGATCCAGATAGTGTCATACCATGCCATTATAATTTCCAAATGTGTTGGTTTGGTTTTCATTCTTTTTCTCTTGTTTCCTAGTCAATCCATTTCCAGGTGTCAGCATATAGCTTTTAGTGTGTTTGCCATAAAAACATAAAACTCCCTTGTGTTCAATACCCTGGACCCTGTGTAACTGTTTAGTGTTGGACAATGATAGGGTCACGTGACTCTCTGGGCCCATTTATTCCATTAAAATTAACACAGCAGGCTGGCCTTCTGATGCGCCTGGTGAAAGCCGCCCCAGCACACTAGGTCACAGAATCATAATTGCTAGAGATGGAAGCCAGCACCAGTATGTTCTAACATATTCCTAACTTCTAATACAGATGCAATTCCTACACATAAGCCATATAATCATTCCCAGCAAATTCAAACCTTTCTATTGATACCAAACACGGCATAGTTCCTGTGGCTTATTGCAATTATGAAATATTAATAAGAAATAGTATCATAAATGGTCCCCTAAATCCAGACAACATAACAATAACAAAGAAATTGATATGCATTATCCTTTGCTCTCAGTCAGGCCTTACACACACACCCTCCTTCCAAGACCTGTACTGCTTCAGTTAAAACAAACAAAAGTTTATTGATTACAATATGATTTTAAGTGAGTATAAGTCAAATCAATACAAAATCAGATAATTAATCAGTCAAGGAATTACCACAATCAAATAAAAGAAAAAGGGGCATTCTAAACTGAGTTTCAAAGGGTTAGCTGTGTTTGTCTAGTTCAGCAAAACAAGGAGTCCTGTGGCACTTTTAAAGGGTAACAAATTTATTTATCGCATGAGCTTCCGTAGGAGAAAATCCCACTTTGTCAGACATTTTGAAAAGCTTTGAAAAGTGGAACCTAAATTGCCAGTGTAGACTCACCCTCTGAGTCTCATATCATAAGGCAGGTTTTCCATTCCATTCCGTAGATCATCCTAGTAGCCCTTCTCTGCCCCTGTTCCCAGTTTGAATTCATCTTTTTTTAACATCGTAGACCAGAACAATAAACAGTATTCATGTATCAGCAGCCCCTTGTAGAATGGCACTAACAGCTTCCTATTTCTACTGGAAATACCTCCCCTGATGTATCCTTGGATTGCATTCGCTTTTTTTTCACAGCCACATCCCATTGGCGACTCATTGTCGTCCTGTGAACAACCAGGTCTTTCTCCTCGTCTGTCACTTCCAATGGAGACATCTCCAGCTTATATGAAAAATTCTTGTTATTAGTCCCTAAATGCGTGACCTTGCACTTTCCACTATTAAATTTCATCCTATTTCTATTACTTCAGTTTACAAGATCATCCAGATTTTCTTGTATGATATCCTGATCCTTGACTTATACCCACTTAAAATCATGTTTTAATCAATAAACTTATATTTGTTTTATCTAAAGCAGTGAAATGTTGGATGTGTAAGTGTGAAAGCCTGACTGAGAGCACGTAAATGCAGTGGGTGTGCACTGAATCTTTCAAGATGGAAGTTCCCAGAGTTGCATCAGGTGGGCTGACGGTGCTCAGTGGGGGAGCATCCCATGAGTGGCTATTGAAAACACATCCACTGCCTGAGAGACTGATTACACACTGGGGGCTGGGAGTGAGCTGACCCAGGAGTGGGGGTTCACACAGCTAGGTGGGATAAATCAGGGCCCTGGAGTGGAGAACTGAGGGGCACAGTGGCACATCAGCCCAGATTGCAGGAGGGGAACATCACAGGGTGTTTGATAGGGTGTTTCCAATTTTCATAACAATCCCCATCTTTTCCAATAACTAACTAATAATTCCCCATGTGGAACCATATCAAATGTCTTACTGAAATGTAGATAAATTATATCCACTACACTCCCTTTATTTAAAAAAATCTGTTCTCAAAGAAGGACATCAGGTTGGTCTGGCACAATCTGCCTTTTGTAAAGCCATGTTGTATTTTGTCCCACTTCCCGGTACCTCAATGTCCTTAACTACTTTCTCTTTCCAAATATTTTCCAAGACCTTGCATACTATTAAGGTCAAATTAACAGGCCACTAGTTACCTGGATCACTTATTCTTCCTTTCTTAAAAATAGGAACTACGTTGGTAATTCTCCAGTCATACAGTACAGTTGCTGAATTTACAGATTCATTAAAAGTCTTTGCAATTTCTTGTGCCAGTTCCTTTAGTATCCAGGGATGGAGATGAAACAGGCCCCTCAATTTAGTCCCATTAAGCTGTTTGAGTTTGCCTTCCACCTTGGATGTAGTAATTTTAACCTCCATATCCTCCTTCTTGTTAGCCCTGCCCCTCCCCCCACCATTATCACTGAGCTCTTCATCAGCCTGCTGTGCCCCTTCTTCATTTTCCAGTTCTGCACACCCATTCCTAAGCTCAATTTCTCCTTCACTAGTCCATCTTTTCCTGTGCCAGATTCTTGCAGTCACATGTTTCCACTGGCCCTTTCCTCGCCCAGCAGTCTCCCCTCAGAGTTCTTTGGTCCTGCTTCCAGCTACAAGTCTAGGCTTTCCTCTTCAGCCCCCTCATTCCTTTGCCCCATCATCTGCTCGAACCCCCTTCTAAACTCAGCCAGAGTTTCTACCTGCATCTGCAAGGCTCAGCTCTTCTCTTCCATCAGTTCTATGAGGTAGAATTCATAAAAATGAAATTCTTTGCAGTACCCTTCCAGGATCATGTACATGTACATAGAGCTCCCACATCCAGTCATCCTCACTGTCTCTTCCACTGCTTGAGTCACTACCACTGCTGCTCCATATCTACCATAGCCATAGCTTTCCCACCTCTGTCCTGTCAGTGGGAGACACAAACGGAGAATCAGCTACACCTATGGCACATCTCTTCCTGTCGCCGCAGGGAGTGTCCGTGCAGAGATGCTACCATGGCTCTGTCCTCTAAGTGCAGATGCAGCCTAAGGCCAGAGTTTTCAGAGGAGCCAGTTTGGGGACAAGGAGTGGGGCCGTTATTTTGTGCTGTGGCTCCTTATACATACCACTAACAGTCCCACTATTAGGCTAGCTCACCTCTCCTGCTGCTGAGCCATTCTCACTCCATCTTAGGCTGATTTCCCTTTCAGGGAGGCCCGCACATCTCCAATCCAGCACCCCCTCTCTCCTTGCCAAGAGAGCGAGAGAACCCCTGTTAGTTCGCAGCCTGTGTCGCCTTGCTGCTGCCTGTGTTCACACTGGCTCTACGTCACCTGGAGCACACTCAGCTCCAGTGCCCACAGAACAGCAAGGGCTGCGTGAGCAGAGATGTTCATTGCTGAAGCCCCCCACAGCTGTACAACAGATCTACCAACACTGTCCAACAACAGTGCCCTGTGCCAAGCACATCTGAACAGCTTCTTGTCCCCCAGCACCACAGAGAAGCAGGTTTCTTGCTTGCATTGTATGATGCCCCCAGAGGCAAATAATGATCTAGCTGAGATATGGTGGTGAACGCTGCTGTAAGCTTGGGGGCCATTTCAACAGCAGGGCATCCAACAGGGCTCCTCAAAGCAGCAGGATTTCAGACCATTTCCTTTTTTATTTCTCAAACAGACAAGCCAGGACCTGCTACCTAGGTCCTTTCCCCAGCCCCAGGGTCTCCTGCCTCACTGCTCCCTGCAGGTTTCTTTCTCAGCAGAGATTCTCACTGGCCTTTTATCTCAAGAGCTGATGGCCTGATTCCTGGCTTAGCTAATTAGGGATCAGTGGGCCTAAGCCCATCTTCCTTGGAGAGCCATCCTACAACCACCCACATGTGGCCCAAGTCAGCACTGTCACAAGCTTTCACATGATGCAGTCCAAGGACACAGCATGCCCACTGTGCTCAGAGTCAGCCACCCCTGGGGCAGCAAAGGCTGCCTGCTGCGGGTTGCCCAAGAGGGCAGTACTGTCCCAGCTGCATTACTAAAAGAGCTGCCACAGCTATAGAATGGAGCTTCAAGTGTGAGCACCTACCAAGCCCCTTCTTACCCAAGTCAAAGCAGTTCCATGGGCTAAGGGCTCCACAAGTCCCTTGTCCATCTCCCCTTGCTGCAATGCCAGCTACTATGACTGATTGCTAGTTTACCCTGCTGATCCTGGGATCTTCCCATTGCTGGTTCACCTTACTGAGCTCTATCTCCACCACACCAGAGACCTCTTGAACCCCAGACCAGGGCATCTCTGTCTTCTTCTGGAGCAGCTGCAATATGGAGTAAGCCTGTCAGCTTAGTCCCCTTTCCTGTCAGGCCTCCCCTCTTCCATTTGCTGAGGCAATACAGGATCATTCCTGCCAGACAGTTCTCTGACCACCCGGGTTTTAAATTACAGTCACCACTGGAGTCTGAAGCAGACCAGTCACTCGGTTGCAGAGCACAGGGGGTGTGGGTGAATGTGGCATCCACCCCTGTAGAACCCAGCAAGGGGAGAGCCCATAACACTATGTCTGATCTGTTTCTTCTGCCCCCTTTCCCTGCCCCACAACTTCCCGGCAGATGCAGTGAGCTTGGCCAGCGTGCAAGCAGCAGTGAAAGAGGTGGAGACCCAGCTGAATGGCAAGGGCCTGAATCTACTCATCAATAATGCTGGGGTCAATTCCCAGGCCACACTGCAGTCAGCACAGCAGGAGGAGATGCTCTCCGTGTTTACTACCAATGTGGTGGGGCCCATCCAGGTGGTCAAGGTACATACGGCCACATTGGCTATTATTTAATGGGGGAGGAGTTGGGAGGGGGAGAGAGATTTTCACCGTATGGAGGAATTGGATCAGACGTGGGTCATTCTGTATCTGGGTCCAGCCACTGTTTATTATGGTATATTAAAACCTGTGTTAAAATTAGAAGTTATCACTCTAAGTGTGAGGGATTTCCTGGGCCTGCTTGCAGGCTAGAGGGTTCTGCAGGGAAGCATGTAAGTTGAGGGCTTCAAAAGACAGTCTACAAAGAGCCAGCCTTGAATGAGGAAGGGGAACTTGTGCACCTCTGCCTTAGGGAGCAGCCTGCTTTCTTTCCCTCTGATTTTGGGTTCTTGTGTGTTAGGGGTCTGTAGTCTAAGAAATAAAGTCATGGCACGTTGCAACCCTCCAGCAAGAGTATGACTCATGGATGGTTCATCACATCCTCCTGCCTGCATTATAACATCGGGAGCCATGCAGACAGCCTGTCCTACCCAGGTTGCTGCCAAGCCACAAGCTGCCCATTCAGAGTCAACCAGCTGCAGCCTGAGTCTGCTCCCCGCTCCTTCACTAGCTCAGGAGATGTGTGTGTGTGTGTGTGTGTGTGTGTGTGTGTGTGTTTTCTAGGTGCCTATGCCTTTCTGTGAGTGCACGCTGTACATGTATGTGATATCTCCATAGTTCTGTCGCACAGGGTGCATCTACACTTATAAATTAAGTCGACTTAAGCAGGCTTAAGTCGACTTAATTTACTCCACGTCTAAACTGGGCTTTCCTTAATTTGACTTAAGATGCTCCTTAAGTCGAATTAAGGAAAAACTAGTTCAAATTAATAACACCTCATTATAATTTGAATTAGTGTCTAAGTCGACTTTATTCAGTCAACTTAGCCAGTGTAGATGCCCTAAGTCGACTTGGTCGACTTAGGGCAGGGGGGACAAGGGAGCCCCGCATGGCTCCCTGGCAGAAGGGAGCCACTGTGGCTCCCTTATTCCCTGGGGAGCCCCTTCTCCCCAGACCCGCAGCTTCCCTGCCAGGGGAGCCGCAGTCCCAGGGAGAAGGGCTCCCCAGCCAGGGCTCCAGTGGGAGGGGATCCCCTGCTGGAACCCTGACTGGAGAGCCCGGGAGGTGGGTGGTTCGTCCCGGCAGAGCCAGCCACCGTACGGCTGGCTCTGCCAGGACTGAGAACAGGACCGTCTCGGGGGAGGGGGGGGCGAATGGGGCAATTGCCCTGGGCCCCGTGGTTACGCGGGCCGCGCGCTGTCCTGCTCCCAGTGGGGCAGTGAGGGGCCTGCACTGCAGCACCCCCATGGCCACACTCTTCCCTGCTCCCCGCTGCCTTTGGCAGGAAGCCAAAGGCAGCGGGGTGGGCAGGGAGCACTAAGCCTGGCCCGTGGGCTAGCCCTCCCCACCCCCGGGGCAGAGCAGGCAGGACCAGGGGCGGGGCAGGTGGCTGGGACCCGCATCTGGGCCAGCCTGCCCCATGCGGCCAGGGCCAGCCCTCACCGCCTCTGGCGGCGGCCTCGGTTCCCCAGCTGGGGCACTGGCCACAGCCGCAGCAGCCTGGGGTCCTGGCTGCGGCTGGCTCCCCCCACCAGCGGCCCCCCTTTCCAGGACCGGGGCCCAGCCGGCGGCATCAGGTTCCCCGCCCGGGGTGGCTCCCTGAGGGGGTGGAGCGGCCCGACTCCCCTCCAGCATGGATGGGGGGGCCCTGCCTATGTCAGTTGGCCCTGGGTCCCGTTGCCCCCACGGGATAGCGCTGTCTGAGAAGCAGCGGGCAGCTCTCCCGGCCCCCTTCTCCCTGGGACCTGAGGGAACATGGGCTCCCTCGGGGTTTCCTCTGTCAGCTGGAGCATGGGGCTGGCAATTGCCAGGCTGGCTGGCTCTCCCGGGACGAGCCACCCGATGTCTTGTCCTGGGGAGAGCCAGCTGGCTCTCACCAGGGCAAGCCGCCAGCGGCTTCCTGGTCTGGGGAAAGCCAGCCCTGCAAGACTGGCTCTCCCTCCGCCTATCAAGTCGACTTAGAGAGTCTAGTGTAGACTCTCTAAGTCAACTTAATAAGGTCGACTTAAAGTCGACTTTAGAAAGTCGACTTAAGAAAGTCAACATAACTTTGTGAGTGTAGACATAGCCACAGAGTATTGATTCTCCTCTTATCTCCCTCACAGCTGAGACACTGCCTTTCTCTTCAGGACTTTATCCTTGTCTTCTCTTCTCTCTCTGCACTCTGCCCTCAGTAATCTCAGTCCGGTCCATAGTTTCTAACCAAAGACTCCCATACTCCCCTCACTGCCCAGACTCTCTTCATCCCTGCTCCTGGCCGCTCCACCAAACATGCATGGAATCACTTCCTCTCTGGCCACCTGCTTCCAAACGCCTTCCCCTACAGCCTATTGAAGCGCTGCTGAGATCACCTTCCTCTCCTCTGCCGACATGGCCTTGTCTTCCTGCTTTCCTGGCCTTGATTCCATCTTATCTTAAGGGGTGGTTACATGGAGAGGCACTGATGATTGCTGCCACCACAGATCTCTTGAAGACAGGGGATGAAGGCTCCAGGATGAGTTAACCAGAAGCCCTCCACTCCCCAGCAGCCAAAGGAGCTTGTGATTGGTTCAGGCATTTGGGATGAGAGGGCAGAGGACTCTTGGTGATGAGTGTTAGTGTGGGAGGGAGGCAGAAAACAGAGACTGAGCCCAGGCAAGAATAGAGACTGAGATGGAGGGGCAGAAAGGGGCCAAGCAGAGCTGATAACAGCTGGATGAGTGACTCTGGGTTGAGCTAGAAGGGGTTGGTGGGTCTGGCATTGGCTAAAGAGGACTGGGGGCCATAAGTGAAAAAACGGCTCTTTCTGTTCTTGGCTCCCCCTGTATTTGGAGGAGCAGGACTTTGGACCGTCCTTATCAATAAACAACTCTGCCTTGCTGAGAACACCGGGCCCTTCAGCTTCTTCTGCCTGCTGGCCATGACCAAGCTACCCAGCCAGTGAGAGGGAGGGTGGATCCTCAAGTCACAGCTTGGAGCCATGTCTCCCTCATTTTCCAAGCCACAACTAATGCGGTTTGTTTGGACTTCTCTATTTACCTCAGGAGTTTCTGCCCCTGCTTAAGAAGGCGGCTCTGGAAGCTGGAAAGGATGGGCTGAGCTGCAGCAAGGCAGCAATTATCAACATATCCTCGAAAGTGGGCTCCATTGAGCTGTGCGTCAAAATACTGAAGGCCCCCATGTACTCCTACTGTGCCAGCAAAGTAAGCTGCCCAGCTAGGTCTCCAGGCAGTCCCTGAGAGCGCAAGGGGAGATCATTAGGCCACTCTGCCTTGGG
Organism: Pelusios castaneus; assembly: GCA_007922175.1. Taxonomy (NCBI): domain Eukaryota; kingdom Metazoa; phylum Chordata; order Testudines; family Pelomedusidae; genus Pelusios; species Pelusios castaneus. The sequence goes on from ML688537.1 coordinate 608,105, forward strand.
GCCGGGCAGGCTTGTGCGTGGGGCACAGCGCTTCTGGCTGCTTTATCTGTGCCTGGTTCCCAATGGCTGTCCAGCAAAGCAAGAGCTCCGCCCACTCTAGGCTCTGCCTGGGCAGCGCAGCCCTTAGAGGCACAGCCTTTATGCCACACCTCCCCTTCCAATCCCAAACTTACAACATGAGCACTAAAACCCAGCAGTAATAGGTTGCATCACTAACAGTTCTACCAGCTAGTCTCTGAGTACCCTGGGTGTCCCTGGGGCCTGCAGGGGCCCTATGGAACATCAACACCATGGCCGTCAGCCCGTGGGTGGATTTGTGAAGCGGAAAGGCCCCGTGTCCAAAACCATGCTATTAACATGTCTCCTGGTGGAGGCGTACGAGGCACCTGGATTCCTGGGGATGGGGCAAGGGGGCGCCTTGCACGATGCCCCAGTGCACCCAGTCAGTTATCCCAGGGAAATACAGAGACACTTCAGCAAAGGGAGGGGAGTCAATGAATTTACTGGAGCAAATATGACTCCAGTTTGGAACCTTGGAATCCCCAGCCTTCGCTGCAGGAAACATGACCCTGTTTGGCCACATCTCAAAGGCAGCAGCAGGCCAGACTTCCCACTGGAGCTTTGATTCCGTTTCCACTCGCTAAGCCCTGATGTGACTGAAACAGGCCATGGAGTGGTGGGTGTCAGACTGGAGATCTCTCACCTCTGTGGTCAGCATGTGAGGCAGCGAGATCCCCTTATAATGATGTCCTTTGTTTTAGGCTGCTCTAAACATGGTAACGCGGTGCATGGCTGAGGAGCTCAAAGATGCTGGGATCTTGTGCACCGCGATCCATCCCGGCTGGGTGAAAACCGACATGGGGACAGAGAAGGTACAGCCCAGCTAGGTGCCAGGCTGGCATGGTGACAGGGCATCTGGGCTGGGAGTTGTCTGCTTCATGGCACACTTCCAAAAGAGTCCCCTTCCCCGCAGTCAGCTGTGCTCCCAGCAGTGGAATGCCTGGCACCACGGTCTGTCCTTGGTGCAGGGCTGCACTCTGTCGGGCCAATGGCAAAGAGGAGACCGGAGCTAAGGGTGCACTTTGAAAGCTGCCCCATTCACAGGGTGTAGTGCTCCACTTCGGCAGCCGTCCCAGTGAAATCTAGGGTGCAAGGGGCACGAGGCCCTGTCCATTGGGGATGGGGGGCAACCTCTGGAATCAGGAGTCGATGGCTCAGCTCTGGCTGGGCGGGTTGGAATATGGAACCAAACTCCTCCCTGCTGCCCCCCACAGCCAACGCTGCTATCGCAGACAGGATTGTGGCCATGTCTGTCTCTCCACTGTGCTGGGGCCAGTTGGGCCTGTGCCCTCCTGGCTCTTGGGCCTGATGTAGAATGAGGGGGCAGGCCCAGCAGGGTGGTAACAATCTAATTGCCCTGTGGGGGAGGAGCAACTGGAACACCTCCGACTCTGGGCAGAAGAGAGAGGCACGCCAGGGCATGCAGGAGGGTGATAAGCTGGGCCTGATCCTCTCCTGTGAATGGCCAATATAGCCAGCCTGGGGGGTCTTCCTGGTTTAAAGCCACAGCACTGCTCCTGTTCCTCCCCACCCTACCCCTGGCCCAGGGCACATGGTCCAGGGAAGAGGAGTGTGGCTGTAACAGCCCTCAGCACAGAGCAGTCCCAGGCGGGGGAGGGGGAGGCCCACCTAGCAGTGCACTGAGGATCAGGCCCCATGTTCTTGCCTCAGGTGTTGACCTTTGTCACCCGCAGGCCCCTCTGACCGTGGAGTGCAGCGTTCAGGGCATCCTGAATGTGCTCGCCAGCCTTTCGCAGGCCACGACTGGGGTGTTCCTGGACTGGGAAGGGAAGAGCCTGCCCTGGTGAGGGGCTCCTGGCCAGAAAGCTCCAGCAGGCTTGTTCTCAGTGACATCTCCCTGGTCTTTCTTCCCTGGCAGTGGGTAACCCCCACAGACCCTGCTCTGATCTGCTTATGCTCAGCCTCTTGGCCACGCTCTCTTCACTCAAGCCCCATGACACGCCCTGTCTCCACTGGAGCCATAGTGCTCTGTCCACCTGCCCGCTACCCATTTCCTCTTGGATTAATTATTCTTATTAATGATTGCATCACCATAGCCTCTAGAGCCCCAGTCCTGGCCAAGCACTGTACAGTCACTGAACAGGAGACAGTCCCTGTCCTACAGCGCTCACAGTCTCACTATAAGACAGGAGATGATGGGTGGCTACAGACAGATCAATGGGAGCATCCCAGAAACAATGACATGATAGTGGTCAGGGTGCCAGGCAGGACTCTTAGTTCACCAACAGCCTGATCATGCTCCAGTGTCCGGAGTCATCGCAGCCAGGGAGTATTTGGGGGGGGGGGGGGGACAGGAAGGAGGATAATGAGGTACCATTACAGGTATTTGCAAGGAGCTCTTCCCAAGCATGAGGGGCAGCACGAAGGTGAAAATTTACTAAGTAAGCTGTGGAGGCCCAAATTCTGGTAAATCCTAACTATCGACAGGCAAGCAGAGAAGACAACCAGTGTGACAGAAACTGGAATGGTCCCAAATTCTGATAAGTCACATTTACTGCTATGTAAGGATTCTGGCCCGTGGTTCATGCTGAGACGGCAAGTCCAGGCACACCTGGACCGCCTCGATGCATGATCACGAGCTGTCCGTCTGTAAACATACTGGGCAGGGAGAGCGTGGGAAGCGGAGAGCGTGATAGAAAAACACTGAGTATTTGACCTTGTTATGTTCCTGTATCCTGCTCTGTTTTTGCACTGGAATGCTTATTATGATCCTATGTAAGTTGTTTATTCTGCTTAATAAAAAGGAGGTAGCAAGCTCAGAAAAGCAGCTTCTGCTCCTCCATGATCTGACACCCAGTGTCTGTCCTCCCTTCATCTGGCGCCCATCTGTGGGGCACGCATCCGTGGGGCACCGTACTCACCATGCCCGGCAAGGGTTACAGACGCGTCCTACATCTTCGGATCCCGGTGAGTATGGGGGCCTCCCTGTCTAATGCGCAGATCCACCACTGTAATGAGTTGGCTTATTTATTACGCAAGGCTCAACATTCCTTTACGCTTAATGATCTTAAGGCGCTGATTCATGAGGTTCACGGCCAATGCCCCTGGTACCCTGATGCTGGAACCCTCCGCTTGGAGGATTGGGACCGCATCGGCCGTATCCTGCACGCTGAGCCTCGTGCAGGTATCAAGGTGCTCCACTCTTGGCACCTTTGTCGAGATGCCGTTGAGCGCTTTGCGCCACCGACACCTCCCACTCATATTCCTCTTTCTACTGTCCCTCCACCACAGTCTATCCCCCAGATTATCCCCCCTGCCCCCCCGTCCAACCCCCTCCGAGCCCCCCAAGCCCTTCAAAACCCCCTGATCCTGATCCTTCAGTTCGACCGTCCGCAGTGCAGCAAATGGCTGAGACTGCCCGCCGTACCGCAGACCTTTCCGTGGAGGAACTGGCCGAACTTATGGCGGTCTGCCCGGTCACCAGTACGCCTAACGCGGACGGCACCTTCACTGTGACACATCAGTCCCTTCCCTACTCCGTCCTTCGCGAGGTCTGTAAGGCTATTACGGAATTTGGTCTGACCAGCACCTATACCCGCGGTTTGCTGGAGGGGTTCTCCGATGGCTACTTTTTAATCCCATGGGACTGGAAAGCTCTAATGAAAATGCTCCTTAACCCTGGGCAATATACCATCTGGGCCAGTGAATTCCGCCTGGTGGCGGAGGTTCAGACCCGTGCCCTTAATGCGGCTGGCATTCAGGTGATCTTTGATCAATTGGCAGCGGAGGGACAGTTTACAACTGTGGAGGCTCAGACTCAGCTCGGCCCCGCCTTATATCCCCACATTGCCCAGTGCGCCCTGAAGGCATTTTCTAAGGTGCCGGCTGCAGGTCGCCCTACCAAAAATTTTTCCTCCATTCGCCAGGGTGCCACAGAGCCTTTTCTTGATTTTGTTAATCGCCTCCAAGAGGCTATCTCGCGGCAAATTGACAACACTGATGCCGCCAATGAGCTTTTGTTAAAAATGGCCCAGGAGAATGCCAATGCAGACTGTAAGCAGGCACTTTTACCCCTCGCGGCGGTCACCAACCTCCAGCTAGCTGACATGTTACGGGCCTGTCAAAATATTGGCTCCCAAACTCATAAAGCCACCCTCTTGGCCGCTGCTCTCAAAACTGACAATAAGTCTGCCAAAACTTGTTTTAAATGTGGAAAGTTGGGTCACTTTCAACGGGAATGCAGGTCCACCAAGAATCCCGCCTCCAGACCCTCAAAGAAATGTCCAAAGTGCCAAAAGGGTTTCCATTGGGCCAATCAGTGTCGCAGTTCGGGAAACGAGAATACGGGTCGACCCTCGACCCAGGCCCAACGGAGAGTGTACACAGGTCTGAGCTCCCCCCCCCTCACTCCCAACCTCACCCTCGCCGCCCCTGCTGCCGCTACCGTCCCCGTCCGGCGCCTTCGCGCCGCCACTAGCGGCAGCGCCGGCCTGGACTTAATTTTACAGACTGATACCGACTTTCAGCTTCCTGGTGAGGTGCATGTCATCCCCACGCAGGTAACAGGGCCCCTCCCCCCACATGTAGTCGGTCTTATTTTGCCACGCTCCCATGCAGGTCGCAAAGGGTTTTTTGTCATCCCCGGCGTGGTTGACGCCGACTACACAGGGGTCCTCAAGGTCCAAGTATGGACCAACCTCCCTCAACAATTGCCAAAAGGATCCTCGGTAGCCCAGCTAATTTTACTCCCCTCCCTGGTCCCCAGGGCAGAGCACAAAGAGCGGGGTGATGGAGGTTTTGGCTCCACCCTCCCTTCCGACTCTTCAGTGCTCGCCCTTACTACCCACATTCACGGGCCTCGGCCGATGTTAACTCTCACATTGAACGGCCGTTCCTTTACTGGCCTCTTAGATACCGGCGCTGACGTCACAGTGATGCGTGCTGCAGAATGGCCACCCGACTGGCACAAATCACCAACTAAAGAGCTGTGGGGCATCGGTGGTCACCAAGCGGCATATCAGAGTTCCCTTTGGATTCCCGTCCACTCCGAGCCACCGGCCGATATAAGTATTCGCCCATATATTATGCAGTTGCCCATTACGATTTGGGGCCATGATTTGTTGGAAAAGTTGGATACCACCCTCGTTCTTAATGTCTAATTATACTGCCCTCCCTCTCTCTTGGCTACCGGGACCCCCCGTCTGGGTGGATCAATGGCCTCTGCACCACGATAAGTTACTGGCCCTACACGCCCTCATCTCTGACCAGCTGCAGGCCGGTCACATTGACCTGTCTACCAGCCCCTGGAACACTCCGGTGTTCGTCATTAAGAAGCGGTCAGGGAAGTGGCGCCTCCTGCATGATCTCAGGGAAGTTAACAAACGGATCCAGCCTATGGGCCCGTTGCAGTTTGGGATCCCCAATCCAAATTTAATCCCCTCTGGCTATCAAGTTTGTATCATTGACCTAAAAGATTGTTTTTTTACAATCCCATTACATCCGCCGGATCGGGAGAAATTCGCCTTTACCATCCCGGTTTTGAATAATAAGCACCCTGCACATCGTTATCAATGGTGTGTGTTGCCACAAGGTATGTTAAATATTCCGACCCTGTGCCAATTTTTTGTGGACCACGCTTTTCTTCCCTTTCGCTCCCGCTACCCCCATGTTGAGGTTTATCATTATATGGATGATATCCTCATCGCCTCCCCGGTCCTAACTGACTCCCATATCCAGGTGCTTACCAATTCCTTGGCACATTTTGGTCTGCAAGTTGCCCCAGAAAAGATACAGCGCCAAGAGCCATATTTGTACTTAGGTCATAAGCTGCTCGCTGCTTATGCGATTCCACAGATTCCGGTCTTACGGGTTCCCACTACCCTCACACTGGTCGAGCTTCAACAATTGCTCGGCCATATCAATTGGGTGCATCCTTATTTCAAATTGCCCACCTGTCTCTTACAGCCCCTTTTTTCCTTATTGAAGAAGGGAACCGCGCCCTCTGACCGGATCCCAATTTCTGCTGAACATCAACGTATCTTTAGACATGTCAATGATTTGTTGGCCCAACATTTTGTGGATCGGCCCCCTCATTCGGGCCCCTTACAACTCACTTTGCTGTCCACTCCGCACACCCCCACTGGCGTGCTGTACATGTCATGCGATGCGACCTCCGTCTATATTTTGGAATGGTTGTATCTCCCCTCCACCCCGGCTCACAATGTTTACCCCTATTGTGATGCCATTCTTGCCCTTATTTGGCGCGGGCGGACCCGTGCCTCCCAAATGACGGGCTATGACCTTATGGTTATTGCCGTCCCCTTCACAAAGGACGAACATCAACACCTCCTGCAAACTTCATTGTCCTATCAAATTGCCTTAGCTGATTTTGTAGGCACAATACAATTTAACCCCCCCCCCCCAAAGATCCCCGATTAACTATTGTCCTCAATGCCCCTTTCAGAGTTCGCCCTGTTAGGGCGTTGCAGCCCATCCCCGGAGCCCTCACTCTTTTCACTGATGGCTCTCCTACCCGGGGAGTGCTTACCTACTTCCCCCCTGATTCAACGGAATGGAAAGTACACTTTACCCTTCCCCAGAAAAGTGCTCAACGAGCAGAGCTGGCGGTGGCCATTTTGGCATTTCGTCTGTTTCAAAGCCGCCCGTTTAATTTAATTGTAGACACCCTTTATACCTACCATCTTTGTGCTCATTTACCCACTGCCTGTATTACATCCCTCATTGATAATGATCTTATGTCACTTTTTTTGACTCTTAAAAATTTGCTCTCCCGTCGCCTGCATCCATTTTATGTTTGCCACATTCGCAGCCACTCGCCATTGCCTGGCCCCATTGCTGAAGGTAATCGGCGGGCGGAACAGGCCCTCCGGGACCTATCCGTTGTTTCTCTGTTCTCCGATCCCATATCCAGCCACGCCTTTTTTCATCAATCCGCCAAGGTCCTGGCTAAGCAGTTTTTCCTACCCCTTCCGGAGGTGCAGCAAATTGTTCGTACCTGTCCACATTGCGCCCCCATGCCCTTGGCCTTTCCCCACGCCATCAATCCGCATGGTACGGTGGCCAATCAACTTTGGCAAATGGATGTTACCTTTTTTGCTGCCCTCAAACCCTATGGTCATCTTCATGTCATTATTGACACTTATTCTGGTTTCATCTGGGCTTCGGCCCAGCGCAAGGAAGCAGCTCGTCAAGTTATTAATCACACGTTGCATGCCATTGCCGTTATGGGACGGCCCCATTCTCTTAAGACCGACAATGGTCCTGCCTATACCTCCTCCCTGTTTCGTTCTTTTTGTGCCTCTTGGGATATTATTCTGAAACATGGCATACCCTACAATTCCACCGGCCAAGCCATTGTGGAGCGTGCCCATCGCTCCCTTAAAACTATTTTGGAAAAACAATTGAAAACAGCGCCCTCCCGGCCCACCGGGTTGGCGGAGATCCAACAGACCATATACATTGCCTTATTTACATTGAATTATTTAACACTGAATGCTGACAAGCACACCCTCGCGGACCGTCACTATCGGGGCCAGGGGTCCCTACCGCGCCCCAATGTGTGCTACCGCCAATTGCCTGATCCTGCATGGCATGGGCCCGTCCCTTTGATTACTTGGGGGCGAGGCTATGCCGCTGTGCTTTCTCCAACAGGTCCGCTGTGGGTTCCGGCTCGGTGTGTTCGACCAGCCCCAGATGGCGTGGCACCAGGGACTGCACAATCTGATCCCCAACTTCCAGCTGACCCTGAACCCAGACACCGAGGAGAAACCCAAACCCCGGCGACGCCGACCGCGGCCTGCTCGCCCCCTGCCTCGGGGAGTCCCATGGGGAGATGTGAAATCCCTGGTCTCAGCAGCCCAGCAACAGTTGCTCCGCAACCATCAGGAGCCAACCCCTGATAATCTGTTATTGGCCATATTTGCTCAGCTCACGGCGCGTATCTCCCAGGATGTGGGCTTTAGTGCTTTTTGGGACTGGCTTACGGGGTGGCTCCCGGATCTTGCACCCCTCCGATCCTTATTTCGCTATGGTATTTTTGCCCTTGCTGCCCTGGTTGCCCTTTGTTGTTTTGTCCAGTGTATCCCTTCCCTCTTCTCCCTCTGTCGTTTTCATTCCCCCCGACCCTCTGTCTATCCACTCTCCCGTTCCGACCTGGGACTGCTCCACAAGTGACTCCAGGCTTACCTGGAGCCCACTAATTTGACAAGTAAGGGGGAGATGTAGGGATTCTGGCCCATGGTTCATGCTCAGACGGCAAGTCCAGGCACACCTGGACCGCCTCGATGCATGATCACGAGCTGTCCGTCTGTAAACATACTGGGCAGGGAGAGCGTGGGAAGTGGAGAGTGTGATAGAAAAACACTGAGTATTTGACCTTGTTATGTTCCTGTATCCTGCTCTGTTTTTGCACTGGAATGCTTATTATGATCCTATGTAAGTTGTTTATTCTGCTTAATAAAAGGGAGGTAGCAAGCTCAGAAAAGCAGCTTCTGCTCCTCCATGATCTGACACCCAGTGTCTGTCATCCCTTCATCGCTACTACACCAGCATCACGGGCCAAACAGAGCAAGCAGTGACAGCTCCGAGCTATACCGCTGCTGTATGACAGTCCAGTCCTGCAATCTGGGCTGCTGTGCAGCTGAGCCCCCTCAATTTTCCACTCCAGGGCCCTCACTTACCCACCTTGCTGGGTGAACCTCACTGCTGGGTCAGCTCATGCCCAGCCTCCTGTGTGTAATTCGTACTTCACTCAGTGGAGGAGGCCTTCAGCCAGCCACCCATGGGACAGTCCCACAGCAAACACCTCAAGACCCAGATGCAACCCTGGGAACTCCAATCTTGCAGGGTTCAGTGCTGGCCACTGCACCCTGAACGCTCATTGACATTTGTCTGTCAATTTATCAGAGAAATTGATACGCACCAGCTCTGTCACTCTCACTCCACAGGCACTGCTTCAGATAAAACAAGTGAGTTTAATGACTACAGTAAGATTTTAAGTGATAACAAGTTAAAATAATGTAAGATCAAATGATTATTAAGTCAAGGAATTTAGCACAATCAAATGAAAGAAAACTCAAATCCTAAACTAAGGTCTCTGTTCCAGTCTGTGTTCAGCATACCGCACAAGTTGGCTGCTGACATGTCTTGCAGCCAAAGTCTCCCTCCCGGAGGGCAGGTGCCAGTCCTTGATGCGGCTTGGGAGCAAGATTCCAAGGGACAGCCCCTAACCAAGGGTGCCTTTTTCTTCTTCCCAGTTTGCTCGACACCCTCTGGGGTCAGGTGATTGTCCTTGTCTGGCAATGGGTGTGATTCCTTTCACTTGCGCCAAACTGTTCACAGGTTGTTAGGTCAGTCTAGTGTTCCTGTGTTCATGCCTCTGCTGGGTGTAGAAACATAGCTCTGTATTTGTCTGCATCCATTCAAGCCATGTGAGACCCTTTGGGTGTATGACATAACAGAGCTTTATATCTGTACACATGGATGATGTTGCAGGAAACATGCTACCATAATAATAATGGTCAGCCTGCTGCGAGCATTCAAAAAACACCCGACACACGACATACTTTGCATTACGCCATACACAGTTACACTGTGAGGGTGACCATGAATGATATACAGATCACACCACAAAGCTGTACATGGGGTACAGCATGTCACATATTGCACGAAATAAAAAGGAAGTCCATTCTCTCCCACATCCCATACATCAAATACCTTTCTTGATGTTTAAATTCCCCCTGCACACTTCCCCTGCTCCCCACTCTCATGCTGCCACCCAGAAGATTGGGGGTGAGGGCAAACTTTATAGCAAAGTTCATGGGAGGAGTGGGCATTATTTAAAAGAATGCGTCTCCAGTGTGGGTTGGCAGGGTGGCATCTCTCAGCTGGGCATGGAGCCATGCGCCAAGTAGGCACCCAGGGTGTGTCTACACCTGTAAATTAAGTCGATTTAACCAGGCTTAAGTCGACTTAATTTAATCTGCGTCTACACTACAGTTTCCTTAAGTTGACTTGAGTTGCTGCTTAAGTCAACTTAAGGAAATTTTAAGTCGACTTATTAAGACCTCCTTTTACTTTGACTTACTGGTTAAGATGACTTTATTAAGTCGACTTAAACCAGTGTAGATGTGGATTAGCCTTAAGTCGACTTCAATGGCCTCCAGAGCTCCCTTCCCCTCTCCCTGACCTCCCTCCCAGAGTTCCTGGCACAGGAAACATGCTCTGGCCAATCACGGGGCAGGACACAATCCTGCCTTCCCCGAAGTGCAAACCTGGCCAGGCCTTCCTCTGCAAGCATGGCAGAGCAGGGCAGGCAGTGACTCAGGCGGGCCCCTTCCTGGAGCCACCAGGAAATCCTGGCCCTGATAGCCATCTGGGGGGAAGAGGCAGTGGTTCCCCCGGCTGCAGGGCAGCCGGAATAGGGAGGTTTATGCCTCCATTTCCCAGGTCCTGGCTGCCAAGGGCTACACCCGGGACACCCAGCAGGTCTCGGTGAAAATAAAGGACCTGAGGCAGGGCTATCAGAAGCCCCAAGAGGTGAGTCTCAGGACAGGGGCAGCCCCCCCCCCCCACCTGCCGCTATTATTCGCAGCTGCATGGCTTCCTGGGGCAGGAGAGTGGCGGCTTCCCCGTGCACACAGTCAACTCTGCCGAGCCTCCCTCCCCCAATGACGGACAGGAGGAGGGCTTGGTGGAAGAGACTGTGGTGCTAGAGGAAGGGGAGACCAGCCAGCCCCAGGAGCTGGAAGGCACCCCGCCACCCCTGGAGCCAACTGCCAGTCCAGAGCTGATCCCTGCCCCAACGCCTGACCCAGCCTACCAGCAGGAGGGAGAGGAGCAGCTTCTCCTCGCTGAAGAAGAACCAGGTGAGGGGCCAGCGCCGCGGACACCTGCTGCACCTCCTGGTGAGTGCTTCTCCCTCTCTCCCTCCCCCTTGTGGCCAAGGCCGGGCATGCCTGTGGGACAGGGACTGCAGAGGGACATGGCCCAGGGACAGGCAAGGTTGGGGTTGGGGAAGGCACTCCCACAGGGGTAGAGGGGCTGGGGGCTGTGTGCCAGGGGGGTGGAGGGGAGCGGTGCAGTGGTGTGTCTGGAGATGGGGTGGGGGGACCATGGGCAGGAGCACTAAGGCCACACAGCATGCACCCGACACCGCTGGCACGTGGCCTCAGGAGAGATCCCCCGAGGCAGGGCTGCCTGCTGCCCACCACTGTGGGCACTGCACCCAACCTGGGCAGCACAGCACGCTGGTGTGAACCAAGGGATCCCTGTCCCAAAGGAGAGGGACTGGGAAGCCGGGGGACGGTCAGGGAACAGCAACTGCTCTCAGGCTGCACACCACATGAGCTAATGGGAGGGACCCTCTTCTTTGCTTCTCCCATGCCCTTGACACCCGGCACTCCTGGCACCTCAGCAGCCCTGATCCGGACCCAGAGGAGGCGGCGCTCATGGGATGAGATCCTGGAGGACCTGGTCCGTGTGAGTAAGCGGACCGAGGTACGCCTGGCAGTGCGGCAGGACCAGGACGAGGGCCACTGGAGGGTCGAGCAGTGGCTGCTCGAGCTGATGCTTGCCCTCCTCGAGCAGCAGACGCAGGCTCTGGAGCGCATGGAGGAGCGCCTGTTACCCCAGGCCCCCGTCCTGTGCCCCAGAAGCAGCACTCCTCAGCAGCGGCCCAGGACCCGGGGCAGGTGTCAGCAGGCCAGGGACCCGCCTCCTGAAGGCCACTGACTCTGACCCCTTCCCCCGACCTCCCACTCTCCTCCCGACCTTCTTCACACCCCCAAACCTCCCAAACCCTCTCCCTCGACCCTCTTCACACCCCCCAAACCTCCCAAACCCCCTCCCTCCCTCAACCCTCTTCACACCCCCCAAACCTCCCAAACCCCACAGCTCCCAATCCCCATTTCCCCCCTAAATAAACACTCTGTACCCCAATATATGTTTTCTTGTGTTTTTTATTGGTTTGGGAGCAGGGGGAGACAGGTGTGTGGGGGTGAGGGGACTGGCATGGGTGGGTGGTGGAGCTGACGGGGCCCGGGATCAGGCCTAGCCCTCAGCAGGCCTCGCTGGCAAAGTGGGCCCTCAGCGCATTGCGAATGGCCTGTGCTTGCCAACAAACCTGCTCACTCCAGGGCAGTGTGTCCTCAGGCTGCTCGTGGTCGGAGGCGAGCCACTCAGCCTCAGCTTCCCAGATGTGGGAGACCCTTTCCCCCCGCAGCTCGCAGAGGTTGAGGAGGCAGCAGCATGCGCTGACAACCTCCGGCAGGTTGCTCTCGCCAAGCTGCAGGCAGGTCAGGAGGGCCCTCCAGCGAGTCTTCAGGTGTCCGAAGGCTCGCTCGACGATGCTGTAGCACCAGTTGAGCCTCTGGTTGAAGAGGTCCCTGTTGTTGTTGAGGCGGCCCGTGTATGGCTTCATAAGCCAGGGGAGCAAGGGGTAGGCGGCATCTCCTGAAATCAGGATGGGCACCTGCATGTCCCCGATGGTGATGGTGTGATTGGGGAAGAAGCTGCCCGCCTGCATGTGCCTGTGCAGGGCAGAATTCCGCAGGATCCTCGCATCACGTGCCTTCCCCGGCCAGCCGACGTAGATATTTTGGAAGATCCCGCAGTGGTCCACCAGGGCCTGCAGAACCATGGAGTAGTACCCCTTTCGATTGAGGTAGTCCATGGCACGGTGTTCCGGGGCTTGAATGGGTATGTGGGCAGTGTCCACAATGCCCACACAGTTCGGGAAGCTGAGCCCTGCGAGGCCATCGAGGAGGTCAGGCAGGTTGCCCGAGGTGACAAGTCAGGTTAGCTAGACACGGTTGATTGCCCTGCACACCTGCATGATGGCGGTCCCCATGGTGGCCTTCCCAATGCCGAACTGCTGGCCCATGTAGCGGTAGGAGTCCAGGGTTGCCAGCTTCCACACTGTGATGGCCAATCGCTTCTTGATGGGCAGGGTGGGTCAAAGCCGGGTGACCGTACACTGCAGAACTGGGGTGCTCTCGCAGACCAGCTCGAGGAAGGTCCGCTTGCTCATCCTGAAGTTCTGCAGCCACTGTGCATTGTCTCAGGTGGTCAGCACGACTCGCTCCCACCAGTCAGTGCTGGCTGCACGTGCCCAGAGGCGGCGAGGCACAGAGCGCACTTGGGTGAGTGCAGCAGCTTGCTGGGGCAGCAAGGTGGGGGGCAGGCTGTCGTCTGCCTCCGTGCTGGTGGCTTGCCAGCAAAGTCTGCTCCAGAACAAAAGCAGCCTCATCGGTAGCTGGCAAGTGTTGCGCAGCTGCCTGACAATTCGCAGGAGAAGAGCCCAGTCCCTGACCTGCTCAGCCTCCATGTTGCCAGGCACAATGGGGAAGGTGCCGAGCTCACTTCCTCTTTTATGGGACTGGCCAGGGGAGGGAGGAGCACTTCCTGGCTGCTACATGCCACACTTCCCACCATGCACCACTCCTAGGTCCCCCTACCCCTGCCAGTTGACTTAAGCATCAAGTGGTGACGCTCTAGGCTGGTTTTGCAAGGTCAACTTTAAGTCAACCTAATTTTATAGTGTAGCTGTGCTAAGTCGACTTATTTGACCAAGTGTAGACATAGCCCCAGGTACCATCCACTTCATGGGGAACCTAAGCACATTGGCTGGAAGTCCCAGGGACAGTCTGATCCACCACCCTCCCTCCCACTCCTGTTTGGTGAGTTCTCAGGCTCCTGATATTCAGCCATGGGAACCTGGAGGGGATGTGGTATGATGCGCCTTGTCAGGTAGGGAGACACATTGAATAACAGCTGGGAAGCTTGATATAAGCGCATTCCCAGAATTTACCTGGCATTCCAGGTAAAGAGGGAAAGATCACCTGATCCCAGGAGGGGTGGTGTTTTGGAGAAACAAGGACACATACTTAGAACTGTCTGTTAGAGGCTTTTTGCCAGAGAAACTCCATGTCTACCTACATGCAAGGAGCCCTGCCTAGAGCAGGGCAGAGACTAGTTGCAAAACCATCATCAGCCCACCATTATGAGTAAGACTGAATAGTAAACTTTAGGTTAGGATACGTGTTATATTTTCATTTGACAGTGGTTAACGCTGATTGCTTTATTAAATGATTTTGCATTGATTTACTGTATACTCATCTAAAACCATGTCTTAATCAATAAACTAGTTCCAAATGGGTAGCCGTGTCTGTCCAGTTCAGCAAAACTAATGAGGAAGGTAGTGGCACTTTTAAAGACTAACAAATTTATTTATTGCATGAGCTTTCATGGGAGAAAATCCCACTTTGTCAGATGCTTGAAGATGGAGAATTACAGATGAACGGGAGGAAAATAAGGGAAGTGTAAGTCATAGGATCAGGTCAGACTTTATAGCAAATCAGTGCTCGTGTTTGTTTTATCTAAAGTTGTGTGGACTTTAGAGAGTGTGTGTGACGGGATGCACATCCGTGCAGCTCTAGGGCATGACCTGTATAATTTTTCTGTTCAGTTTTGCAGTATAATTGTGTTATTTGATGCCAATTACGCTATACCAGGTTCCTCTGTGAATGCTCAGAACATATGCCACGTGATTACCAGGGTGCCATGTTCCCTGCTGCAACATGTATGTACAGATGTGAAGCATGATACAGGGTTCAGACTCTCAGGACTCTCTCTAGCACAGTGGCTGGAGATTTGCATGTCAAAGGGAATGCTAATACCCTCCCTGGCTCAGGTAGAAGTGAAGAGAATCTCACCACAGGACAGTGAGGGGAGGGGCTGTCAGCAGTTTGTTAAAACAAAGACACAGAGACTGTGAGAGGGGAGAAGTGGCAGGCTTTCAGCCTGAGAAGACACCATCTTGCAACCAACTTCAAGCAAGATCGGGGCCCTGCCTGAGAACAGGCAGAGAATGGCTGTAAAACATCAAACAGCCGAACACCATGCGCATAATCTTGGACTCTGAGGTCAGTTTAGGTAGAGATGTTAGAGTAGCATGCGGTTTATACCTTTTATTTGATAGTGGTCACTCCTGACTCATTTATAGTATGGTTCTGCCTTGATTGGCCATGTTCTCACTTGAAATCGGACTCTGATCAATAAACTAGTAGTTGTTTCACCTAAAGCTGTGTGGTCTTTAGAGGGTGCGGATGTGGGAGGCTGGGCACAATCCACTTCTTTGTTAAGTGGACGGACTTGAGACTAAGGTGATTGGGAGTGGGTCCCAATCCCTGTAGGGCAGCGGCTCCCAGGGTAGTGTCTGGGGTTGGGTGTGCTTGCTTGGGGACCAACGCCTGTGTGGCCAGTGGATCTACACCCACTGCCTGGGACCAATTACACGCTGGTAGCTGATGTGGACCAACTCAGGAGTGAGTGGTCACCCAGCAGAGCGGGGTGAATTGGGGTTCAGGAGCGGGGTTCAAGTGGTCATAGCAGCACACCAGACTGGATTTGGGGAGCAGCCTGTCACAGTGTGCAAGAGCAAAAGATTATTGCCATTTCAGTTTCTTCATAAAACCAGTGTAAATGAGTTTGCAGCAATCAGGGGAGGACCCTGATTCCTGCAAGACGGAAGTGTCCGGTGTGGCATCTGGGGCTGGGAATGCTTGCTGAAGGGCCTGGTGAGCATACATACACTGCCTGCAGTGAATTATACTCAGGAGGCTGGTGTGGACAGATCCAGGGGTGGGGGATCCCTCTAGTGAAGTGGGAGGAAGTCAGGGTCCAGGAGTGAGTGACTGAGAGGGCAAAGCAGCACACCAGACCAGATAGCAGGAGGGGAATGTCACACACAGTAAATTGTTTCAGGTATGTAAACACTTCCAGTGCAGACTAATGCCTTTAGACATGTGGAGGGGCTGCCTACTGCACAGGCCCTGGGGTTTGTTTCTGAGTGTATGTGGGGGTGGAGACTGGGGGCAGGGCCTAGTGGGGTGGAGACTGCAGTGGGACTAGCAGAGAATGGACTGGGGGTGGGGCCTAGTGGCGGTGGGCTGGAGGCCATAGCCCCAGATCTTTTTGCTATCCAGCAACGTTCCTGATTAAAGCACAAATAGCTGAAGGTAAAAATCGTGTTCTCACTGAAGAGCTAGATCACTGCAATTTGGACATTTTCCCTAATGTCAGCACTGGTTTGAGAGCACTGATCACTCTTCCCATAACAACTTGCATTGTGGAGAGGCTCTTCTCTACCACAAACAGGATCAAGACAGCAGCAAGGACATCAATGCTCACCAGCTGCTTCAGTCCCTGTCACTGTTACCTTTTGAAAGGGAATACGCAATTCATTGGACTAGGACAGCCTTACCGCTGTATTCAACAGCCAACCTCGGTGCCTCATTTTTTAGGGAAGGGAGACGGCTTCAAAAGTTTATTGTTACAAATTAATAAGGGAAGCAGCTATTGAATTATTTCATAGATCTCTGAAGAATCTGGTTTAGCTAATACCCTGAATATTTTGTGTTCTATTTTTTGGAAACCTACCCATAAATCATTGTGTTGATGTTTTGTCTAGTGAAATTGCCGTGTCACATTTAAAAGTTATGTGTATGAGCCTCACAGTTTCATTTTGCTGGGTGCTTTAAGTCAATAATAAGTTTAAAATATTTAGTGTCATCTGTGGTATATGAGAATTTTTGAAGACTGTTTACCGACAAATCTTTTGTGTCCAGTATACTGTAAACTAGCTGTAGCAATTGGCATATTAGCATAGCCAGCACGGCTGTTTCACTTTTAACACAAGGCTTATGCCTTATGCCCACAGGCCCTGCCAAAAAAATCAGTTCTGGTCACGCCCCTGGTTGAGCAGAACCAAGACAGAAATCCTGTCTTCCCACAGTTTTCATCCTCTCCTTCTGCACCTGGTAGTTTTCATCCATGACACTCCCTTCATGTACTGGGACTAACTGCTGGGGAGCAGAGGGGTATCTGTGACCTGCAGCTTTCTCTCTCCCTCCTATGTCCGGTGTGGCTGGATCTCGCCACTCTCCTTAGCACCATGTATAAGCTGCTGCTTAAGTTGACTTAAGGAAATTTAAAGTCGACTTTATAAAACCTAGTATAAAGTAAACTTTAATGCTTAACTCAACTTCTTAAGTCGACTTAAGCAGTGCAGACGCCCTAAGTTGACCTAGTTGACTTAGGGCAATGGGGGAAGGGAGCCCCTGCTCCCCCCTAGCTGGGACCCAAGCAGTCCTGGCCGAAGGGAGCCCCGTGCTCTCTCCTAGCCAGGACCGAGAGGTCCCGGCAAGAAGGGACCGCAGGGGTTCCTTCTCTCCACGACCACTGCAGGTCCCGGCAAGAAGGAAGCCACCACTTCCTTATTGCTGGGACCCGTGGGGCTCCGGCAAGAAGGGAGCACGGGCTCCTTTCTGCCAGAACCCCAGAGATCCGGGCCAGAATGGAGCCATGCAGCTCCCTTCTGGCTGGGACCATGATCCAGCTCCTGGAAAGCCTCCGGAGGCTTTCCAGGAGCTGGAGGGCAGCTGTGCCAGCTGGAGGGCAGTCCCAACCAGAAGGGAGCCGAGCAGTCCGGGGCTCCCTTCTCCCCCGGATTGATCCAGGACTTGCTGGCTCTCCCTGGACCTAACTAGTTGACTTAGAGAGTCTAGTATAGACTATCTAAGGCCATGTACACACGATCACTTTATCGCGCATTAACAGTCATTACCGCGCAATAACAACAGCGTACACACGTGCAATAGGGCTGTTGCATGTCAACAGCCCTATTGTAGCACAATAGAAAAACCACCTCAACGAGGGTGGTAGCAGTTAACGCGGAACAACTGTTGCGCCTTTTGACTAGTGTGTACGCTTACCGTGCAATGATTGGCCTCCGGAAGTGTCCCAGCATTCCAAAGTCGTCCTCTCTGGTCTTCCCCCCACCTGCTCTGTGGCCGTGACGAAACAGTCCCCGCCCTGTTTCGATTCCCGGGATTTTTTAATTTCTCCTCTGTTTCACTTCTTGTTCTCTTCCTCGTGGACTGGAGTGCAGCTCCGATCTTAACTAGCAATGGCGGCCCATCTGGAAGACGCACACCCATTTGGAGCATGGCAGAGGTGCTGGACCTGATCAACATCTGGGGAGAGTCTGCCGTGCAGGCACAGCTACACGGCAGCAGGCGAAATTACGATACATATGGCATAATTTCTCGGGCCATGACAGAGAGAGGTTATGATAGAGACTGCACTGTGCAGTGCAGATCGAAGGTGAAGGAGCTAAGAATAACCTATCGCCCAGCGAAGGAGGCAAACCGCCGTTCGGGATCAGCGCCTGCTACTTGCAGGTACTACAAGGAAATCGAAGCCATCCTCAGTGCGGACCCCACAACCACTGCAAAGAGTCCTGTGGACACATTGGCCCCCCCCTCATCCACTGAATGCCAGAGCTGAGCAGGATGAGAATGTGATCGATGAGGAGGAGGAGATGAAGGATGACCTGGAGGAGAGTGTAACAGCATGTAGCCAGGAGCTCTTCTGCACCCCTGCTGAGATGTCCACCCAAGACATAAATTGCAGCGTGACCTCTGAGGCAGCAGAGGTGGCTTCAGGTAAGTTTCTCTTTCATGAAGCTATGGCTCCTGCTAAAATATCATTGTCCGGGGCGGGGGTTCTTGCTGTCTCGGTCCCCGCTGTGCACACTCTTTACTCTGCATTCATTAGAAGTGCATCAACACAAGCAGTGATTGTCAAAAAATCATCTGTATTTAGGTCACTAAAGGTTTCCTCGATGTACCTCCAGAGCCTCCTACTCAGGTTAGATGGGAAAGCGTATGTGTCTATGCTCCTGTATAAGGATACTCGGCCTCGCCAGCTGCAAAGCATAGCACTGGGAACCATGGCAGCACACAATGCAGCAGCATACGGTCCTGGCTTCCATCCGGTGGCATGTAGGATATGTATTCTAGCTGGCAGGGGCACTCTGAGGACAGAGATATCGGATTCCATCTGTGTGCCCTGTGCAGAATGTTAGCCTCCAGTAAGGTTTCTGTTAGGATGTACCTTGTCCGCTTCAGCGAAGCATAGGATGTTGACTGCCCTGTACCTTCCAGTGGAATGTGCTACTGGAAGGTTACACTGGTTATCTATGCTATGTGTTACCAATAGCTTTATTGTTATTTTTTTTATTAGATTCGACCTTCACAAGGCCGGTGTCTACCCCAGCTGACCGCATGAGAAACATTTGGCGGCGTGCTCGAAGAAACAGGGAGGATATGTTTCAGGAGATGATGAAAACAACAGAGGCATCCGCGAGGGAGAATCAAGCCTGGAGAGAGTAATCCCAACAGAGGAGGCAGAAACACAGGGACGAACTGGTAAGTGTGATGAAGGAGCAAACAGAACTGCTCAAGAGCACGATTGCTTTGCAGACCCAGGCGATTAATGGACGGGCTCCACTCCATACAGTTCAGCCGTGTCTGCCTCCCACACCCCGTAGTCCTTCGAAGCATTTCTTTGAAGGCCACCCGTCCCCCTGGTATACTGCAACATCCAGTCCCTCACAGAGCTACTTTTTAGAGACCTGCAGCTACACCCACCTGTAACACCTCCCACCACCACCACCACCCCCTTTCATCTTTTAATAAAAACAGTAACAAAAAATTTGAAGAGTGGTTTATTTGTTCACAGTGAAAATCTCATAAGGTGCACTTGATGCGTCCTTGAAGTGAACTATGGGAGGTCATCATTGAAATGCTCCCTGAGTGCCTCCCTTATGCGAGCAGCTCCTCGTTGGGCCCCCCTAATACTCCTAGTGGCTGGCTGTTCGTATGCTTCCTCGAGGCGCTGTGCCTCCATAGCCCACCCTGGGGAAAACTTTTCTCCCCTACTTTCACAAATGTTATGAAGGACACAGCACGCCGCAATTACAGCAGGGATGTTGTCCTCGTCCAAGACCAGCCTCCCATACAAACAGCGCCAGCGCCCTTTTAAACGGCCAAAGGCACACTCCACAGTCATTCTGCAGCAGCTCAATCTGTAATTGAACCGCTCCTTGCTGCGATCTAGGTTCCCTGTGTACAGCTTCATGAGCCATGGCATCGCTGGGTCTCCGAGGATGAATATGGGCATCTCCACATCCCCCACAGTAATTTTTTGATCTGGGAAGATGGTACCCCCTTGCAGCTTCCGGTACAGACCAGTGTTCCTGAAAATGCAGGCATCATGCACCTTTCCCGACCACCCAGCATTGATGTCCGTAAAACACCCCTTGTGATCCATGAGTGCTTGCAGCACCATGGAGAAGTAGCCCTTCCTGTTGATGTACTCAGTCGCGAGATGGTCTGGAGCCAAAATTGGGATATGTGTGCCATCTATTGCTCCCCCGCAGTTCAGGAATCCCATGGCAGCAAAGCCGTCCACAATCTCACGAACATTGCCCAATGTCACTGTCCTCTGTTGTTATGAAATTATGATACTTAGCCATTTTGAGATATTTAGACATTCTATGTTAGCATGAGTAGATAATAGTTTAGCTTAGCATAATTGAGCAACAGCATTGAAGCCTTAGGCCGTGGGAAGGTAAACTTATAACCCCGTACCCCTTTGGGTCCAAGAAGCTTTAAGAGATGCAAACATCCTGCTTTGAAATGAAACAAAGACCCCTGGAAACCATAAATCTATTAGTGATGAAGTAAAGAACAACATATATGATGAGGACAGGACCATAAAGAATGAAACAGACATCCTGCTACAGGAAAAAGTAAAGAAAAACACAAATGATGAGGACCAGACCAAGAAGGGTGAAGGCCAGGCCAGGCGCAGCTGAAAACCTACGAATTCGCCCTATCGTTAATTGGACAACGTCATAATCAAGGGGTGTACCTGGGCAGTCTTTGAGGGGGTTAATCAACAATAAAATGTGCAAACACAAGCCTGTGGGTGTGCTCCTACCCTGCGTGGTACTGGAGTCACCCATCTGCAGATGCTAAATAAACTCTGATCAATTTCCTTATACAGGAGACGGGTCCTTCTTTAAGCCGCGAGGTAATCGAGCCATGGAGCGACTCCCTCTTGGGTGAGGGGCCCCCTAGTCACGTCCATAACACCGTAGCAGAACACGATTGATGGCTAGGCACACTTGTGAGAGGGCTAATCCGACGGTGGACCCCCCGACTCAAAACTGGTTTGCAAATGACCAGTAGCAGTCAGGAGTCGCCATCTTCCAGACAGCTATTGCAATACGCTTCTCCACGGTTAGGCGGACCTCATGTTGGTGTCTTTACGTCACAGGGCAGGGGCCAACTCTGAACACAGTTCCAAAAAGGTTGTTTTCCGCATTCGAAAGTTCTGTACCCACTATTCGTCTGCAGTAGTGCACACAGCTGCATAACAATGCAATCCCACCACTCGGTGCTCGTCTCTCGCGACCAGAAATGGCGTTGCACTGTATGCAGATGATCGGTGAAGGAGCTGAGCAATGCGGTGCTGTTGCTCTGCAGGGCATCGATCAGCCCCTGCTCCTCAGCGTCCTCGTCTGATTCGGAGCTCATTGCGTACTGAGCAACCAGCCGAGATGTATTTAGAATGCTGAAGGCGACAGTGGAGATTAGAGCAGGATCCATGCTTTCGCAATTGTGATTGCTCGCAAGTAGTGCGACACTGCACTGTTGAAAATAGGCACGAGTTGCTATTGGCAATGAGGAAGATGCAAGGGGAACACAGCGCACCATAGGAAACTGAGAGTTTACCCATGGCGCTTTGCGTTCCTTTCCTTCATCCCAGGATTCCAAGCGCCGATTCAGGGAAAATTGAACTATGGGATAGGTGCCCAGAATTCATTGCGCTACACCGTGATATTGCAAAGAATTCTGTTGCGTTGCAAAGAGCGACGTGTGTACGTGCTCTCCCGTAATAAAGGTTGCGTGTTTTTTACAGTGTTATTGCCATGTTGCGCTTTAATCTGATTGTGTGTACATAGCCTAAGTCGACTTAATAAGGTCGACTTAAAGTGTAGAAATAGCAATAGACTCTAAGTAACCCAAAAAATAACAAGAGCCATTTAAGAATTCCTTCAATAACCAAGTATTTTGAGAGCCACAATGGGTGTAGCCTCCTCAGGGCCGTCCCTGGGGGGAGTGAACAGGGTGATCGCCCCAGGCCCTGCGGTTACATGGGCCCCGCGCTGTCCCACTCCCAGCAGGCAGTGCGGGGCCCGTGTGCACCGTGGCCCCACATGGCTGCGCTTCCTCCTGCTCCCCACTGCCTTTGGCAGTGAACTGAAGGCAGCAGGGTGGGGCAGGCCGGGAGTGCTATGCCCGGTCCCTGGGCCGCCCCTCCCCATCACCAGGTGGAGCAGGCAGGCCCAGAGGCAGAGCACGTGTGTGGGGCCCGGTCTCTGGGCCGGCCTGCCCCAAACAGCCACCTGCGGCCGGCTCCTCGCCTGTGGCCTCGGCCTCCTGGTTCAGGACGGAGGCCGGGGCCGGCTCCCCCTGCAGATGGCCTGGGCCTCCTGGGCTGGGGCCAAAGCCGGCTCCCCCCGCTGGCGGCCTTGGCCTCTGGGGCTGGCTCTCTGGGGGGCAGACTGGTGCTCCCCTGATGCATGGGGGGTGGGGTCTGGCCCAGGGTCCCGCTCCCCCTAGGGGCGGCCCTGAGCATCCTGGTGGGGGAAGCTGGGCCAGGGTGCCTGCCGCAGAGTGGCAGTAGGAGACGGGCAGGGGAGAGGTGCATGCCTGGAGCCCAGAGCCACAAAGGGACAGCGAAAGAGCCGCATGCAGCTCTGGAGCTGCAGGTTGCAGACCCCTGCTCTAAGAAGTGGTTATGGCGAGAACACATAGCCTCTGCCATGGGGAGGGGGGAGAATCGGAGCCTCTGGTACAGGGAGAATAGGAGGGCCTTGCAGATCCCCTGGCAGGGGGGAGACTGAGGAAGTCCCTAAAGTAGAGATATGGTAGTGTGTTACCCAGAGCATTTTTGGTAGACGGAGGGATGCCCATGCAATGCACTCAGACGGCACAAGCGCCAGGAAATGCAACTCTCTCCTTTCTAGCTGCTCCCCAGCATTAAAAGCCACTTTTTGCAGTCACAGACATTTCTCCAGTGTTTCTCCTCCCCGGAAGCAGCAGAAGCAGTGGAGCCAGGCTGTCAGGAAGGGGCCTGAGAGGCTGCATACAGTTGTGCCAATGAATAAGCAGCCCTTAGAGCAGAAACGGTCCAAGCCACACCTGGGCTGTGATTCCATAGGACGTGCCAGAGGGGATCAGCGCCCAAGTTCCTCCACACCAGTCTTGTCCTGACTTCCAGCTAGCGATGAAAGCCCAAGGGCCAATATCCCATCCCCACATTCAGCACCAGCGTTCATGCCATGGACTATCCTGTAGACCATCTAAGGCTCCTCTCCCACTTTAACTCCTGCTACCTCCCCGTCCCCAACTCCTCGTCCACAGCTGTGCAAAGCAGGGCACTGGAATGCTTTGCTGCCTCCCCCATGCTGCATACACTCTGTATTCAGTGGGGCTGCTCCACTTCCCTTGGCTTTTCAGAATGAGGGATCCAATAGGCCCCCCCACGGCTGACCAGCCTGGGTAGTTAACCCACACATGGGTACAGTTCCCCACATTGCACCTGAGAGCGAAATTCATCATCACAAGCAAACTGGAGCAACACCACCACCTCTGGCAGGAGATACTGAGCCAACACCTCTGACACCACCTGCTATAGTGTTCCAGCAGGAGAGGAAGGGGAAAGCTTCCTCCAGACCCAACTAAGCAGCAGCTCACTGTTAGTGAGCCACTTCTGAGAGCCAATGATGTGCTTTCTAGGGCAGCAGTTCTCAATCGCGGTGTCGTGACACATTACTGTGTCGCCAGACAGCGGTAAATGCATCATGGACAAAGACATAGCTACGGGTGGGCCAGGGCCCACCTACATTGAGCCCCATTTAATTGGCTGCTTGCTTCTCTTATCAAGTAAAGCAGAGCAGCTGCAACACCAGGCTCTGCTTAACTTTTTACTTGACAACTGAAGTGTCAAGAGGCAGTGTTCATCCTATCACGTCATTTGCCTGAAGCAGGATGTTCAGGCAAGCAACATGATAGGCTATATGCTGATGATGCGCCAGTTGCCAGGTAGAACAAAAAATATTCTTAACTTTCTATCTGGCAACTGGTGTGTCAGCAGCTTTCAGCCTATTGCATTGCTTGCCTGAACGTCCTGCTTCCAGTCATAGGCCCTACTGGAAAAATCACTTCTCGCCATGCCCCTGCTGCTGGAGCTGAAGCACAGCAGCTTCCCGGTGGGGTGGGGCTGGGTTGGGTAGTAGGGGGAGGGGGTTGGTGTCGGTGTGACAGCCCCACTGTTTGAGCTGACCTAGCAGTACATGTATAACAGGAAAACAAACATGCAGTCTAGTGGCACTTTTAAGGACTAACAAATTTATCTATCACATAAGCTTTCATGGTTGAAAATCTCACTTCAACCGACACTTGAAGATGGAGAAATACAGATTCTGTAGTACAGTTCTGTACTTCTCCATCTTCATGTGTCTGATGAAGTGAATTTTTCTCCCATAAAAGCTCATCTGATAAATAAATTTATTAGTCTTTAAAAGTGGCACAGGGCTCCTTGTTTGTTTTGCTGAACTAGACTAACAAGGCCACACCTTTGGAACGTGTAAAACAGGCTGCTGAGCCCCTCACTCAAGCCTCCTGTGCAGAGAGCCATTGGTGACCCACTGCGCCCTGCAGCAAACTTGGATGCCAGCCTTGCCTGGCATGTAGTTCCCACAAAAATGCATGTGTGTCTGCTGTCTGCACAGTGGGGCAGTTCGCCACCACCTGGCCATGCTGGTAGCTGTTCACTATTCCAGGTCTGACCCCTGGTGTGTGCAGCATGTTGTCTTTGGGAGTTTCATTAGCTGCTGTTGAACCCTCCCTCTGTTGCCCTGATCATGTTAGTGTGAAGCCAGCCCTGTCTGGCCCTCTGCACGAGGGGTGTGCAGCTGAGAGAGGGTGGGAGGGAGTTTAGTGTGTTCTTTTGGAGATCAGGAGCTCCTGACCTGCCAAGGTCTCAGAGTAGTGCTAACACAGAGCTCGTTGCTTCTGCCAAGGAGGAGGTGGCATCTGAGAGGTGCAGTCACCCTGTACAGGCCCTTCCTGAGCAGTTTCAGGCCAAGCCTCGCTGGGAAAGGCAACTGGACACCTCTTTCAACACAAGGCAAGGAGCACAGGTCACTAACATGACCTACCGGTCGGTGCCAGCATCATCCTGATCCAGAAGCCAGAGGGCCTGTCCTGCAGTGGGAGGTGCCTGGCGTGGACACCTTGTGCCCAGGATGAGGCGGTAGACAGAGAAGTTATTCATGGCTTGATTCATGGCTCGATGTCCTTGGCGGCCGGTGCCAGCCAGGCAGAGGGAGACTCTAACCCCAGTCTGGGAGCAGGAGCAGAGCCATGAAGGCCTTTGCCCTGCATTGGATAGAGGAGGGTTCCTCTCCCAGTGCTGCCGACCCCTCCTTCATGGACAGCCTGCCTGCAGTTCCTCCTCTTGCTCCAGGCGCCTGGGCCTGGTATAGTCTGGAGCCCTGACCAGGGGCATTGCTGTCACTGGGTACATGGGGCATAGGCCCTGAATGTGCTGCTGAGTGCTGCGAGCCCCAGCACACGCAGGCACAGATTGCCTGCCTGCCCTGAACTCCAGTGTACCTGGGAGGAGCTCAGCTGGGGCCAGCCCTTTTAAATCTCCTGCCCTGCAGCACCTAGCTAAGGCATGTGGCTCAGGGTGGAAGAGAGGAGGAAACTTTAAATCCCTTCCTCCAGGCCCAGGAAGTGTGTTGAGTGGTGGCAGCTATGAAGGATTGGGCCTCTTCAGCTGAAGGAGGATCAGCACAGGCAGTGCAGGTAAGTACTGTCTGTGTGCTCCCCTGGGCAAGGGGGAAGGAACAGGGAGCTGGGTGAGGCTGTGGTGGGTGAGTGGGTCCCAGGCAGGCTGGCAGGGTTTTGGGCCCGGGCAGGAGGGCCCAGCGGGTTTTCGGGCCAGGCAGGGTTTCAGGCCAGCGGTGGCCCTGGGCAGTGGCTTGGGGGTTTGGCAAGGGCTTTGGGCCCAATGGCATTTTGGGCCCAGAGGTGGTCCTGGGAAGGGGGGCCCCAGCAGTGGCCTGGGGCAGGCTGGTGGGTGAGCACAGGGCTCTGGGCCAGGGTGAGGAGCCACACAGCAATTTGGGGTCAGGCAACCCCAGGGGTTGGGGAAGCAGGACAGCGGGGAAATAGCTGGAGGGGTTGGGGAAGCGAGGTTAGGGGCCCATGCCCCAAATCTTTTTGCTATAAAGAAGTGTTCCTGCTGTGGCTCCAGACCAGGCCAGGGAGGGCTGCTGCTTTAGAACAGTGGGTTTATTGAGGACACAGGCACAGCTAACAGCGCGATCACTGGAGCAGCCTGGTGCGGGGCTCCTGTTGCATGGCTGGGCAGGCGTCTCACCAAGGAAGATCTTTCCCTTCCCAGCTCACAAAGCCTCCGTTGTCCTTCTCGGTGAGCGTGGGGAACACGTTCAGGATCCCTTGGGCACTCGCCTCCCCCGTCAGTGGGGCCTGCACAGGGCAAAGGAGAGAGGGGGAGGAGCCTGCCGTGGAAGAAGCTGTGGCCCCCAAGTGCCCAGGCCAGAACTAGGATCTGGATCAGGATCTCTGTGCAGAGCTCTGCAGACAGTAGTCACAGAATCCTAGAAGATGAGGGTTGGAAGGGAGCTCAGGATGTCACTGAGTCCAACCCCCTGCCCAATGCAGGGCCAGCCTCAACTCAGTCAATAAAATGATGCCCATAATGCCCAGCTCCCACCTCCTCCAGCTCCCCAAGGCAGCAGTTCTGCTAGGTTTGCCATGCAATGCTGAGTGTTGAAGGAACCATGGCAAGAGCTACTCAAAGTCCAGGACAAAGCACTGAATCTCTGGGGAGCTGGGACCTACCACCCACCTCATTGAAATGAGAGCCCCCAAGGAGTATCATCAATATGGCAGGGAGATGGTGAGAATGTGACGGGCTCCTACATGACCGTTACCCCAACAGTGAACATCTGCCCATGCCAGGAAGCTATGCCTGGCCTCTCCCAGTGAGGGACCTACCTGGGGGGAGCCCATGTCAGTCTGCACCCAGCCAGGATGGACAGCAACGCTCAGGATCCCGTCGCCTCCATACCCCAAGGACTGGCACTTGGTGAGCATGTTCAGAGCAGCCTGTGGGAGAGATACCGTGAGCAGAGACAGCAGTGTTGGGGGGAGGGGAATGAGCCCTGCAGGAAATGACCCCAGAGGAGTGGATGTGGGAGAGAGACAAGGTGGTGAGGCTCCTGGTGTTAGCTGAAGTCTCTGATGCTCTCAATGGAGACAGCAAGGTGCTCTCAGGGGCAGGACCATGGAGAAGGGGGTGTAGCCACACTCCAGGGAGCCACAGCTATGTAGTGGCATCTGGGGGCTGCAACAGCTGAGTACAATTAGAGCTCGGTACGTGATTTCAGTAGGTGATTCTCTGCTCGATGACGTTGCTTGTAGCCTCTTACTGAGCCACCACCACTCACAGCAACAGGCACGTGAGCCCAGCCCAGAGTCCTGCTCCAAGGTCAGGTGATCATCATTCAACCTGGAGGCCATGCTGCTGAGGAGAGGCAGCAGAGTGAGCCTGGCCTGAGCACTGACTTGGCAGTTCAATCTGTGGGACAAACCTGTAGCCAGGAAGATTCTAGTTCCTCTTTTCTGTAGAGAGACACACGGAAACGGCAGGGTTTCCTGCCCTGCTGAGCGCCCCCTACCTTGCTGCACCGATAAGAGATGACTTGCCCCAGCTGCCAGGCAAAGAGTTTTGAGATGGAGCCTCCTTCACTGGATATGTTGACAATGGCCGCCTTGCTGCAGCTCAGCCCTGTCTGGGTGCTCTGCTGGGCAGCCTTCTTCAGCAAGTGCAGGAAGACCTGTCGGGAGGGGACAAAGGAGCACCCTGGGGTCATTCCTCTCTTCACCCGCAGACTGATTTTAATTGAAGTGGGTCCTGCTGCCCAGCACCGCCTGCATCACACCCGCCCCCTGCCCCGGATACTGTTCCTGGACCACCAAAGGCGGCTTTTGGGGTAGGCGATGCAGGTGCATGCCTAGGGCCCCAAGCAGTAAGGGGCCCTATTGCCTGCTTCACTTACCCCAAAAGCTGCATCTGCCTTGTTTGGCAGCAGGAGGAGCTGGCCCCTGGGGCTGGAACTGGTGGTGAGGAGCCGAGGCCGGCAGAGGATGGGAGCATGGGCAACGGAGGGGAGCTGGAGGCAGAGAGCTGGGGCCACAGAGGGGGAGCTATGGGGGCCTATAGTGGGGCCCTGTGGGCCTTTGGGGGCCCCCACAGGCCTATAGGGGGCCCCTCAATGACCCTTCGCCTGGGGCCCCCAATAGCCAAAGGCCGCCTCTGTGGACCACTGTTCTCTTCCTGCCCCTCCAGCTGTTACAAGTGGTGGCATCGGCTCAGGTTCAAAGGATGGTTTCTTGGAGTTGGGTGTCCCGTTCCTGTTCTGCACTCCTAGCGGTGACTGAAAGCGTGCCACCTGCCTCAGTGAACTATATTGTGCTAGACCAGTCCTCATTGCCGAATCTCAATGCTGGTGATTGGCAAAAAGAACAGATGAAAGATGTTGACATTTGCAACATACTACTTGCCAAAAGAGAGGGGCAAAACCCTGCCACAGTGGTTCCATCTACCTCTGACTGCAAACTGTTGTTGAGAGAATGGGGCAAACTTAAGCTGATTCAGGGAGTACTTCACCGGGTCACCATGGACCCGTTGCCAAAGCAGCGGATACAATTAGTGTTACCCAAAGACTTCAGAGTCCTGGCTATGAGGGCCTTACATGATGACTTTCGGCATCTGGGAATGGAAAGAACCTTGGAGCTCATTCGCAGCAGGTTCTATTGGCCTCGGATGGCAGAAGACGTTCGCCAAAAGTGTGAGTCTTGTGCTCGGTGTGTTCAGCGGAAAACTTTGCCCACTAGAGCAGCCTACCTGAAGAATATCACCAGCAGCAAACCCTTGGAGCTGGTATGCATTGACTTCCTGTCTTTGGAAGTAGACAGGAAGAATATGGGGAACATCTTGGTGGTGACAGACCATTTTACACGCTATGCGCAGGCCTACCCCACGCGTGATCAGAAAGCTACTACGGTTGCCAGAGTGTTGTGGGAGAAATATTTTTCAGTATATGGCTTCCCGGCTCGGATACACTCTGACCAGGGACGGGACTTTGAGAGTCATCTCCTGAGGGAAGTGCTGAGGATGGCTGGGATTAAAAAATCCAGGACAACACCTTACCACCCGCAAGGTGACCCTCAGCCAGAGAGATTTAATCGAACTCTGTTGGATATGCTGGGAACTTTGCGACCAGAGCAAAAAGCAAACTGGAGTCAGCATGTAGCATTCTTGGTGCATGCCTACAACTCTACAAAAAATGATGCTACAGGTGTCACACCCTATCTCTTGATGTTTGGACGAGAACCCAGATTGCCCATAGACTTGTGTTTCGGTGTGTCTGAGGATGGAGAAAGCTATGAGACACATCAACAATATCTTTCATGACTGAAAGAGAAGCTGCAGAATGCATATCGTCTAGCTACAGCAGCTGCACGTAAGAACGCAGATAGAAACAAACATTGATATGATGCTAGGGTGCGGTCACAAGACCTCCAGCCAGGAGACAGAGTACTACTACGCAACCTGGGTGTTGTTGGCAAACATAAGATAGCCGACAGATGGAAGGCAATGCCTTACCTGGTAGTGGAAAAGCTAAGAGATTTACCTGTCTACAAGATCAGACCTGAGGCAGGGCCAGGACAAGTGAAGACGGTCCATAGGAACCTCTTGCTACCTGTGGGAGAATTGGTGGGTCCCCCTGATGGAATGGACCATGATACGGAACTCAGGCAAAACAGAGACTCTGGGCTGGCTCCACCACCCAACATGAGCTGTAGATCCTCAGGGACTAACCCGCCTTTACTGGGTGCATCTGAGAGTGAGTCGGAAGAAGAGGATACTCCAGCAGTATACTCTAGGATGGAGACCAGATCACAGGCCCGATCAAAGGAACTCGGTGGGACTTCCAGTTTCTCAGCTCTGAACCCCATGGCTGAGGCATTCAGGCCTGTTGCTGAGGCACCCCCACTGACAACAGAGCCAGGATGGGATATGGCATTGACCCCACCAGCATTCCCTGACCTTGAGGATGCTCAACAGACAGCTGATGATACAGCTAGGCTATCGGACAGTACTGACACCCAAGCAGCTGGTGTCACTAGTACTTTGGATCTTCCAGAACTGGAGCAAGAAATGCAGGGGGTGGTGCCGACAGCTGAGGGACCCAACAAAGAACCTTCACCAGCATTGGCCCGAGAGGATGTTCCCACAGCCCCTGAACAACCTATTCTCAATAGGCGAGACAGAGTTATAAAACCGGTCAGCAGGTTAACTTATGAGGCACCTGGGGTAAATAGTGAGGAAGTAATACACCTAGCACACCGACTTGTGGCAGCTATTGTAGGTTTCCTCAGACCCTTTGGGAAGAACCCATGTGGATGGAATAATCTGGAGCATGATTTGCCGGGACGACAAATTCTCGGCTGGGGGGAGGATGTAAGGATGTAAGCAAGGTTAGGAATCTGAGAGCCTCTCTTGCTTAGCAGCTAGGTAGGGAGGGGGGCCACTGATTTACCTGTGCTTGGTATTTGCATGACACTCAGCATAATTTCACCCAGAGGCTGGGCATGATGGGAGTTGGTATGTGTGACTGGTTCAAATCCTCTAAATCTGGTGTTTTATCAGAAGGGGGAAAGGAAATATTGTTCTTTCATGATATGCCACCCTTTGATTGTATATCTGTTATTGACCAAGGAGCTGATGGAAAAGTCACCATCAGCAATAGAGAACTTGGAAAAGTGAGCAACCCTAGTTTTCAGACTTGTAAAACCAGGTGGGGAGGGGTGTGAGCACTAGTTCTGCTGGAGCTGTGCCTTAAGTCAACACCTATTTCCCCACCCATTGTTAAAGAATAGAGCTAAAGATTCCTTGTAGAGGCTCTATTGTTACTTTGATTGAGCTGGGATCACCAGGGAAACAGAAACTTCCCAGCGAGCTGAAATCACTGATGAGGAGCTGAAATCACTAGGGAAGCAGAAACTTCCCAGCGAGCTGAAATCACTAGGGAAGCAGAAACTTTCCAGCAAGCTGAAATCACCAAGAGCGGACAGCAGGCAGAGCCAGCGGACAGCAGGTGTGACCAGCGGGCAGTGCGGTGGAGCCAGCGGACAGCAGGTGTGACCAGCGGGCAGAGCCAGCGGACAGGAGGTGTGACCAGCGGGCGGTGTGGCGGAGCCAGCGGACAGCAGGCAGAGCCAGCGGACAGCAGGTGTGACCAGTGGGCAGTGCAGTGGAGCCAGCGGACAGCAGGTGTGACCAGAGGCCAGCGGCAGAGCCGGCGGACCCAGACAGCATCTGCGGACAGTGGGTGTGAGTGGCCACTGGGTGGTGTGAGCAGACCTTGAGGTGGCAGAGGACAATTGGAGGGGAGGACTGAGGGATGACTCCCCCTTCTCCCCTTACTGGTGGAATGAGTTCTGTCTATTGGGTTTTGTGGGAATCTTTGCACTGTATCCCAACCAGTGCTGCGTTTTGATGTTGCCTTTATATAGTCTTTATTAAACCTTTATGTGCTACACTCAGACTGGTGCTTGCGAGAGGGGAAGTATTGCCCTTCTAGGGCGCCCAGGGGGTGATGTGTAATTTCCCAGAAGACTGGGTGGGGGCTCGAGCCAATTGTCGGTGTAACATTATTTGGGAACCCCTAGAAACAGAACCCAGTCCTTTGCTGCTGCCGTCATGGCTTGGCAAAGGGGTTACACTTACAAGTTAGGTCAACTTGAGGCTTAAGTCGACCTAACTTACTCCCTGTCCACACTTGGCTTTTATTAAGTCGAACTAAGCTGTTCCTTAAGTCGACTTAAGGAAAACGTAAATTGACTTAATAACACCTAGTCTTAGGTCGACTTAAGGCTTAAGTCGACTCCTTAAATTGACTTAAACCAGTGCGGACAGGGATTACTGCCTAAGTCGACCTTATTAAATTGACTTAATAAGGTCGACAAGGGGTGTGTCTACACTAGAAAAAGTTGTCGACTTCGTTACGTTGACTTAATAAGGTCGACTTTAAGTTGACTTAAAGTCGACTTAACTTTTCTAGTGTAGACATAGCCTAAAGCACACATCTAGCAGGGCAGAGTTAAGGTTATATGGGCAGCCTTAACCTGTAGTGAATTGCTCTTATCTGGGGTGTCTGGAACAGTCAGACTGGGGAAGGTAACTGTTCACAGAATAAAAAAAAACGAGAGTCCTGTGACACCTTAAAGATTAACAAATTTCTCCGGGCATAAGCTTTCATGAGCTCCAACCCACTTCATCAGATGTTCTTCAGGGTTGGAGCCCATTAAAGCTTATGCCCGAAGAAATTTGTTAGTCTTTGTGGTGCCACAGGACCCTCGTTTTTTGCTGTATACAAACTAACATGGCTACCTCTTTGGAATCTGTTCACAGGATATTGACTGGTTATGCCCAGGCACAGCTCCCAAGGGTGCCCATGGGAGACCTCCCCTCAAAGAATTGTTTATACCTGTAGTAGGTACAGGCCCAGTACAAGGCCCTTAAGCAGTTATAGGCCCAATATAAGGCCTCTAGCCTGAACCAAAGTAATGTCAAGATATTGTTAAACTAAGATATGTCAAGAGTTACATAAGCACAACTTAGCACATTCCATAAACCAGGCACCAAGACATCCAGGAACATTCCATAGATAAGAAAGAACAGGCTGACCCTTCCCAGTACCAGAAACATGATGGATAGGTAAAACCAACGTGTACAAGGTAATAGGCGGCACCTAACCGCATCAAGGGGCCCAACCTTAGTACGTCAGGAACATTATGAAAGTTTCATCTGAGTGTATAAAAATGTATTTCTGGGGTGTGTTCGGGGTCCGGCCTAGGGGGCAGTGGAAGATCCCGCCACTGACTGAGCCGAGTCCATTGTCCTAGGGTCAGTATCCGCAGTGTGTCTCTGGATGAGTCTTAGAGCACTCCAGGGAAACTGCTGCGGTATCCACCGTGACAATAAACCTGGTCGACGTGCCTTCGTACCTTACTAGACTCTGTGGTTATTGGGGGTTCTCTTCGGGTCTGCTGTGGCAGCTATCTGCAGGAACTGGGGCAGCGCTTACAGGGAACACACGCACGCAGCCAAGTGATACCAACATTGGAGAGAGCAGAGCACCACACCGGGAGCCTCTGACAACACTGGTGACCCCGACTACTGATCTGGTAAGTAAGCGAGCTGCCCTCTGGAAGGAATCGCGATCTAACATGGCAGAAAACCTCGAGTTAGGGAACCCCCTGATCCCCTCCCTTTTGATCCCCACAGAGTTTGATGATTTTTGGACCCGCTGGATTGCCAGTAAAGGGGGCCCATATGAATTTAAAAAAGATAGTGGGGAAAAATGGACTGGCATATGTAGAGCAATGGCAGAAACCGAGGCTCTAAAAAACAGTAATAAGAGTAAGAAAACAAAAACTCTGCAACTTATGTCTATGGCAGTTAGATGGCTCAGACAGCATGCTGTTCTCCTGGCCAAACAGGTAGTGGAAAAAACACAGGAAGTAGAAGAGATAACCCGGGCAGCTGAGCATTGGAAAGCCCAGGCTCTCTTAGCAGGCCAGCAGGCAGTCCAAACTCACAATATGCTCGAGCAAGTCAGGCAGGAAAATAAACACTTGAAAACAGCTGTAGAAAACCTGCAAAAGCAAACCGTGCCGTCCCCTAATGCCCAGCAGAATCCAGGTACTACAGTGCCTAAGGAATGGGGACAGAAATGGAAACAGGTTTCTGACCCATGGGCAGGAGCTACCGCACCGGAACCGCCACCTTATGATGTGAGCCAGGTTTTGGGCACACACTCCACAAAACCTAGATCGATTCCAGTAAAAACAGGAGAACTGGGAGACGAGGAGGAACAGGGTCCTACTAATGAAAACGGGACCAATGACCTCCCCATGTACCACCCTAGAGACTCCGCTCCACAAAATGCGAACGTTAAGTCACACATAAGCCCCGAGGATAATCCGGAATTAGGAACCCCTCCTATAATAAAGAAGTATTGGGAGGAGATAGACACCCTTACAAAAAAACTGTAACACTGTTACAAGGCAATGAGTAAAAATATTTCACCGTTAAGCAAAAGTTACTGTCCTTAATACATATATCACCACACAAAGTGCCCAAAACCAGTTAACTATGCAAGTTTTGGACACACACACACACAAAAAGCCAATAGCCAATGAAATAATTATTGTATCATCAATTTGCACATAAATGAAGCATGCAGCAGGACCGCTGGAGTCCATTTAAAGATTGTTGCCTATTTTAACTGATGTCAGCTTACTAAAAAAAAAAAAAAAAAAAAAAAAAGAGGAAGCGAGTGTTGTTGTTTGTTTCTTACAGGAGAAGATGCCATTGTCGTGGATGTGGACTTTAACAAGCATCTTGGTATTGGCTCATGACTCCATGGGATTGGTG
Organism: Pelusios castaneus; assembly: GCA_007922175.1. NCBI lineage: Eukaryota > Metazoa > Chordata > Testudines > Pelomedusidae > Pelusios > Pelusios castaneus. Next base: position 642,665 of record ML688537.1, read on the forward strand.
GATGTCATTAAGATCAACCAGACACATTTGGTCTATAGATCCTTCTGGGTTGAAACGGCGGACACAGCTGATGGATGGAAAGCAGCAAATCTGAATTTCCAAATTCAGCAGCACCCTATTGGAACTATGCTAAAACTAATCTGTGAGACTCAGGGCAAGCAACAAGTGGGACACATCTTTCGGCTTTTGCCCTTTCCAATTCAGATGGCGTGGGAATGGAAGGTCCAAAACGGCAGCCAAACCCAGCGCTTTCCACACCCGAAGTTGGATAATGCGCGATGGAAAAGTGAGAAGAGACTGACTTTAAGTAAAGGGACACAGGGGGAGTGTGCATGTTGCTGGAAAGTTGTTGATGTTGATAATTGTAAATCTATTAACCTTACAGCCTATCCTCATCCAATTCCCACAGATGTACCTCCAAGGAGTATACCCCAGTTTCAGGAGCAAAGTATAGACTTAATCTTAACTTAAAAATTAACACTGTTATCAATGGATTAGGGAAAGCAGTCAAAACTGGAGGAGGAGTAAGTAGTCTCTTACTTGATCAGCATGCAATCACTATTGATAACATGCATTTAATTGCTCAAGGATTTGAACACCTGAATGCCACCATTTTGTCCCTTATTAACAGCATACAAAACAACTATGTTTCACTGGCAGTTGCCTGCTCAGCCTATGGCAGTGGGATAATAGAAATTGTACAGCAAAGCTTATTACAGTTACAGCTTCAAACCTGGCCACGAATTCTGAACCAAACATCCATTATGAATCAAATACAAGGATACGGTATCAACCACATGAAACCTGTCTTTTTGCAGTTTGCTAAGTTTGCTAGGATCCCAAAAGAAACTGGTAAGAAAGACAGAAGTGTGCACCTCATAATGGCAGTGCCGAGGTGGGTGCAAGAGCCAGTTAAGGTTTACTTCGCGAATAGTGCAGGGACATTGGTAAACAACACATATGTCCAACATTACCCCACTGTGCGCTTGGTAACTGAAACTGGCTCAGAGATTAATCAAGCTTGTTGCACAAAACATAATGGATGGTGGTTGTGTGAGTGCTATGCCAAGATTGACGTTAACACTACAAGAAGGGGCTGGGCGCGACTGGTATCAAAAGAACTAGTTGCAAAAGTGCTGCGAATTCAAAATATGGCTTGTGCCATTGGATTCCAAAATTTTTCCAGCGATGGGAATATTTGTCCCGGGAACGAAGCTGGGTTCTGTGTACCTGTAACAAGCACAATTCAAATAGGAGCCCATGCCTTTTGGCCCACAAGAAACAGTAAAGCCGTCACTACAAGGGCCACTATACATGAACACTTAGCAAATTTGTTGGTTAACCTGTTTCCTCCCGTACAATCTCTACAGCTAGATGTACATGCCCTGGTTCAAAGGACTAAGGAATCCCTAGTTCCAATCGCACATCTAATCCAACAGCAAGCAAAAGAAGTTGATGCAGTAAAGAAGGAAATGGAAACATCCTGGTGGGCAATTCCAGAGGATGTTACATTACATCCAGTAGTCCGCACACTAAGCGTACTCCTCATGGGGGTCCAGGCACTGACCATTATTGTTTTAATTGGTATGTGCTGTTTCACAGTCCGTTTGACAAACAGAGTTAGGAACCAAAATCGAGTTGACAACGGAATGGAACTCAGAATTAACACTGCTGTGGTATATCCAAATAACCACTACATATAGAATGTAGGTCATAGCGTGTGAGGTAAGATAATTTTTAGTTAAGACATATATTCCTTTGCTTTCATATCATTCATATTCATGGCATATATTCAACATATATTCACATATTATATATATACTCCACATATATTCATCTATGTAACATGCATACTCAGTATTGCCTTATATCCTAAATGCATACACAGTCTATACTTTCACAAAACCCTCGTTTGAAAAACACAACTGGTGCCTAGTACCCCAGCACCCCCAACCTAGTGTCCCGGGCCTAACATTCCCAGGCCCAGGATAAGGGACTAATGCTATAATTGGACACTAATGTCTGCCTAATAGTCATACGAGGGAATGTGCAGACTTCAGGGCAGATGGGGGCATGAGCATAAGGATAAGAACAAAGGGTAACCACAACACAGTGTTTAGCCCACTGGGTTGCCTTCCGTCCATATGCTATGCTTTTCCGGGACGATGGGTAAACATCCTCCCCATAAAAAATAAAAAATGGGGAAATGTAGTAGGTACAGGCCCAGTACAAGGCCCTTAAGCAGTTATAGGCCCAATATAAGGCCTCTAGCCTGAACCAAAGTAATGTCAAGATATTGTTAAACTAAGATACGTCAAGAGTTACATAAGCACAACTCGGCACATTCCATAAACCAGGCACCAAGACATCCAGGAACATTCCATAGATAAGAAAGAACAGGCTGACCCTTCCCAGTACCAGAAACATGATGGATAGGTAAAACCAACGTGTACAAGGTAATAGGCGGCACCTAACTGCATCAAGGGGCCCAACCTTAGTACGTCAGGAACATTATGAAAGTTTCATCTGAGTGTATAAAAATGTATTTCTGGGGTGTGTTCGGGGTCCGGCCTAGGGGGCAGTGGAAGATCCCGCCACTGACTGAGCCGAGTCCATTGTCCTAGGGTCAGTATCCGCAGTGTGTCTCTGGATGAGTCTTAGAGCACTCCAGGGAAACTGCTGCGGTATCCACCGTGACAATAAACCTGGTCGATGTGCCTTCGTACCTTACTAGACTCTGTGGTTATTGGGGGTTCTCTTTGGGTCTGCTGTGTCAGCTATCTGCAGGAGCTGGGGCAGCCCTTAGAGGGAACACACGCACGCAGCCAAGTGATACCAACATTGGAGAGAGCAGAGCACCACACCGGGAGCCTCTGACAACAATACCCATCCCCCACTTCCATCCTGTCCAGCAGCATGTCGTGGTCTCCAGTGGGAGGGAGAAAATAGCAGCTTCCCAGTAGAAGCAGGGAACAAGAAGAGGAAGGAGAGGGAGGCCTTGGGGGTGGGGGGAGAGAAATGTGAAGTGCCACCTCACTGTGTCAGCTGGTGCCTGGGACCTTCATACCCAATTTCTAAATGGCTCAATTGTCCACATCCAATTACTGGCACAAGGCACCTTGGTGGGGCTGGGCCCTGGATGCAGTTGCAAGAGCAGTAGCTGGGGGATGAAGGGCCCAGAAAAGCTTAGCCGGAAACAAACAGTGAACAGGCATGTGTGGCACAGGAGGGAATCCGCCCCTGCTATGCTTGCTAGCCACTCTCTTGGGACTATTTGTAAGAGGGGATGAGTACAGTGGGGAACCCTTCCCATCTTTTCATAAGGGAAATGGGATCCACTGCGAGAGCTGGACTCCTGGCTCCAAGCCCTCCAGAGGCAGTGCTAGGGGCTATGGCTATGTCTACACTTGTTAATTTAGGTCAACTTAGCACGTCCACACTTAAATTTTAAGTCGACTTAGAGGGGACCCTACAAAATCGACCTAGAGCGTCCACACTGGATGCCTAGGTCGACTTGTAGGGGCTAGGTGGACCTGGGACAGGTCCATGGTGGCAGGGGGGGCAAGCTTAAGTTGACTTAATTTACAAGTGTAGACGCACCCTATGAGTTCATTTCTGCGGTGGTTACTGTTCCCATAATACACCTGTGTGTGCACTGGGACAAGCGCCACCCCCTGGGTTCCAAACATACCCACCAGATTGGCTCATCGGTCCAGTAACCCGAGAAGGGGGTGAGAGGCAGAGATAGGGAAGATGTCCTAAGCAAAATCAATGCCTAGTGCAGCCGGTGATGTGCCCTCTGTTGGGGCTCTTACCTGGCTCACCAGCAGGGGCCCTATCACATTTGTGGCATACACCAGGGACATGTCCTCCAGCGTCTCAGTCTCTAGTGTAGTCAGCCTTAAAATCCCCGCATTGTTTATTAGCAGATTCAGCCCTGAGCCTTTCAGATGCTTCTCAACTCTGGCTGCTGCTGTTTTGACGTTGGCTGGGTCAGTGACTTCTACAAAGACAGAGCAGAGGGGTTAGTGGCCTGATACCTCTGCCCCGGACTGCACCCTGACACATGGAGCCCAGTCTGCTCCACAGAGCCAGGCTAACAACCTGAGAAATAATAGACAGCACTGACCCAGAGCCAGAGTCTGGGCAGGGCGGGCCGTGTCCAAGGCAGGGAGTGAAACCAGCGGAGCAGGGATTCACTGGGCAGATTGGAAAGCAGGGCTGCCATGGGACTGTTAAGAAGGTGGAGGCAGACGGGTTAAAACAACAGGCTCTTCCCATGCCTGTGAGCAGGGTTTGAAACCTGCCCTCACCCAGCCCACTTCAAAGCATGAAAACCCCCATTAGGGTGGAACGTCCAAACAGCAAAGTTGCCTCCTTCTGGCAGCATTTGAAACCAACCAATACGTCCTTTTTCCAAAGCCTTTAAAACCCAAACCCTCCTCAGCATTTTAGGGTTAGTGGGACAAGCCAGTTCAACGAAAGTGCTCGATAAAAACGTCACCGGAAACATCAGCAAAGCTGATAGATTTTCACTTTGACATGTTCTCGTTGGAAAAAAGGCCAGTTACAATATTCTCTTTGCCAGTCTGACCAGCTCCACTGGCCAATGCTGGCGGTTCTGAGCCAGGTCCCTTGGACGCTCTCTTCCTGCCATTTGTCCTCAGACACAGTGGCCCCCAAAGGACAGGGCTGTGCTGCTGGCAGGAGAGAATTTGTGTCAATCCAGATCCAGAAGCAGCCCTGGCAGTTGGGTCCCAAGTAGCCATGGTGCACTGCTGCGGAGCTGCTGAAGGGAGCTATATAAAGGCCTAGCCGGGGAGCTGGTCCTTGGTACCCATGGATGTGGCTCCAATGGGTAACAGTGACAGGCAGTGCTCCTAGGATGGAGCCAGAGACAGCGAGCCGGGACTTGACCCTTACCGCCACATACCTCGATAGCAAGTTGCCATATGGTACGCTCCTTGCAGCCGGGTGGTGGCACCACTGGGGCCCATCCCATCCCATCCTGCAGCAGGTGTCCCCAGGACTACACAAAGGGTGGGAGGACCAAATCTGAGTGGTGTTGTGATCCTATGTCCCTCACTCAAATTTGGCCCTGCTCCTCTCTGTTATGGGGGCCATGCCCCAATAGATGGATGAGATGGCTACAGGTTGGGCCTGAGCTGCCCCACACGAATTTGGACCCTAGTCACTGGCTTAATTTGTTCATCTGGACCTGGCTGGGAGTGGTTCCCTCCATCTCATCCCATCCCGTGGCAAACTAGCAGAGCTGCTGGAATTAGTCCCTGGCTCCTAAGCAGACTTGTCCCCCCCTAGAGAGAGGCCTGTTTACTTCCAACCCAGCTAGGCCCATCCCGGGCATAGGGGGGTCTGTCCTGGTCAGCCAGTCCAGCCTCTGGCTCTGAATCACAGTCTCTCCTTCCAAAGCAGTCTGGCATAGGAGGGGCACACAAGGGACTTGAGTGCATCCCTGCCAGTCTGGCCATGGGGGCATGCTGGGAAATCTGCAAATCCCAGAAACTGAATGTGGGCCTCCTCCTGGCCAACCCTGCAAAGCCTGAGCAGGATGGGGAAGAGCTGGGAGTTGCTCTGCTGATGGCTGGGTGGCTAGGTGCTCTCCCGTTCACTAACTCTTAGGGCAGGAGGGGCACCCAACAGGAGAGGAACATGGAGAGAGGAGGAGGGGGATGGGGAAGAATGTGACCCAGAGCAAGGGACCCTCAGCTCTCAGGGCCCAGGGCAGGGTACCCACCTAGTGCAACGATCCCCAGATTTGGATGCCTGGATGCCAAGTTCTGTAATTCCTGAAAAAGAATTGTCAGTGGTTATTGACTCTGCAAAGCTCCTGTTCAGTGTCCAGCCCTGGCTTTTGGGGTCTGCAGGAGGAGTCTGTGTCCTGGGCATTTCAAACATCATCGTCTAACTCACTGTGATCAGGTCAGGGACATGACCCATTTCCCTGTTCCTCTTTAAGCCTATGTCTACACTTGCACTTTTAAGTCGACTTTAACTAAGTCGACTTAACTATGTCGACTTAAAGTCAACGTAGTTAAGTCGACTTAGTGGGTCTACACTTAAAATTAAAGTCGACTTAAAGGGGACCTTACAAAGTTGACCTAGAGCGTCCACACTGGATGCTCTAGGTCGACTTTGCGGGGCTAGGGGGACCTTGGGTAGGTCCATGGTGGCAGGGGGGGCACCCCTTGTGTGCAATGGGGCAAAGGGGGACAGGGGCCCTGGCAGTGCATGTGGGCAGGGTGTGATGCTGTCTGGATTTAGGGAAGCATTTATGATATTATTTTCAATGGATATCTCATAAATGCTATAATCTTATATATCTATATATAATATAGATATAATATATATAATTATATAGATATAATCTTATATAATCTATTATAATGCTTATAATAATTAAAGACATAAGGAATACAGCCATTGTGTCTTAATGGCTCATCAGGTAACTCCCTGGGACTATTGTCCTGGCACATTCCTAAACATTAAGGACACAATGGTATTAACATAAGTTAAAGTATAGCTATAACATCAAATTCTAACTTCTAATCGAAATAGAATTCCTAGACATAAACTGTATAATCATTCCTAGCAAATTACTACCTTTGTATTGATACCAGACATGACATAGTTCCTATGGATTATAGCATTTAAGAGATATCCATTGAAAATAATATCATAAATGCTTCCCTAAATCCAGACAGTGTCACACCCTGCCCACATGCCCTGCCCTTTGGGGGGCATGCCAGGCTCCCCCTGTGCCCCCCCTGGCAGGGAGAGCATTGGTGTAGTCCTGGGGTAGCCCTAAGTCAACTTAGGGCTACCCCAGGGCTACACTGGCTTAATTCAACTTTAAAAAGTCGAATTAAGCCTTAGGTCGAGTAGAAAGGTGGTTTAATAAAGTCGACTTAATTTTCATTAAGTCGACTTTATTTTCCTTAAGTTGACTTAAGCAAAGTGTAGTGTGGACGCAGGGCCAATTAAGTTGACTTAAGCCCAGCTTAAGTCGACTTAATTTACCAGTGTAGACGCAGCCTAAGAGACCCATGCCCTCCCCCAATGCGCTCTACTGGCTTTGCACATGTCCTGGGCAGAGCTCGTTACCAGCTGCTCCATCCACCATAGCTACCTCATGCACCAACTTCGGGAAGGTCTGAAAGCCCATACTGCTTGGGACTGTTGTCTTTGGCTCCAAGCGCTGTGCAGCAGGACGCCCCTGACTCAGATTCCCCAGCCCCAGATACAGCTAATTCCATCTCACCTTGCCCCATTCTCACCTGCGCCTGCATTCCCTCTGGGTCCCGGCAGGTTGCAAACACCCACTTGGGTGGGTTTGATTTTCCTAGAAATTGCTTGACGAGCTCCAAGCCGATCCCTCGATTGGCCCCGGTCACCAGAACACTGCGGACATTAAAGCCAGCCATGGTGCCTGGCCTACCTCTTCCCCAACTCGCAGTTGCTATGCTCAGCAAGAGCTGCTCTAGTTATAACCCCCACACTCCCTGCCCCAACTGGGGTTATGCAAACATTAATCAACTCCCTGGTTCTACAGCAAGGATTATTGGCTCCAGTCCCTGGCTGGAACCTGCCTTGCAGAATAAAACCAACCCAAGCAAGGCAGAGCTTCCCCACAGGTATGGGAGCCACCACGGATCAGAGGAGCTCAGCTTCCTAGTTGTCAGGCACAATGAGCAGCTCCCAGAAGGGAGAAACTGAGAAGAGCAGAAAAGTAGATGACTGGGAGGTGGCCAGCTGCCAGAAAGCTGCAGGGATCAGATGAGTTTGTGCAGTTCATGGGGTGACCTTCAAACTGGGCGAGGTTTGCAACCTTTCACTGAGATAAGAATTTGAGCAAGTAAATATTCAATATGGTTAAACTCATTCTCAGCTCCCCTGACTCCATCAAGCATATAGCTTTCAGGGCTTGCAGGACATAGTTTAACACAGAAATGATATTATAATTAATAATGATCTCTTGTAATGATTAATCATTATTGATGATCTTTACTGATCTGGAGGATGGGGTGGATTGCACCCTCACCAATTTTGCAAGTGACACTAGGCTGGAGGGAGTGGTAGATACGCTGGAGGGTAGGGATAGGATACAGAGTGAGCTAAACAAATTGGAGGAGTTGACCAAAACAAATTTGATGAGATTCAACAAGGAAAAGTGCAGAGTCCTGCACTTAGGCGGAAAGAATCCCATGCACTGTTATAGACTCGGGACTGACTGTCTAGGCAGCAGTCCTGCAGAAAAGGACCTCGGGGTTACAGTGGACAAGAAGCTGAACAGGAAATCAACAGTGTGCCCTTCTGGCCAAGAAGCCTAATGGTATATTGGGCTGAATTAGTAGGAGCATTGCTAGCAGATTGAGGGAACTGATTGTTCCCTTCTATTTGACACTGCTGGGGCCACATTTGGAGTATTGTGTCCAGTTTGGCCCCCCACTACATAAAGGGTGTGGACAAATGGCAGAGAGTCCAGTGCAGGGGCAACAAAAATGATAGGGGCCTGGACCACATGACTTATGAGGAGAGGTGGAGGGTACGAGGCTCCTTTAGTCTGCAGCAGAGAAGGGTGAGGGGGGATTGGATAGTGATGCTATTGCTATTCAAGGAGCAATGCTCTCAAGTTGCAGTGGGAAAGGCTGAGATTGGATATTAGAAGAAACTTTTTCCCTAGTTGAGTGGTGAAGCACTGGAATGGGTTACCGAAAGAGCTGTTGGAATCTCCATCCTTAGAGGTTTTTAAGGCCTGAATTGACAAAGGCCTGGCAGGGATGATTTAGTTGGGGTTGGTCCTGCTTTGAGCAGGGGTTATACTAGATCCCTCCTAAGGTCCCTCCCAACCCTCATCTTCTGTGAGTCTATGATCTGCAGTGCAAGCACCATACAGTTTATTGCCCCACTGTAGCATACTGGGGTAGAGCTAACCCTGTCCCAGAAGCCAGAGCTGTGAGTGGCACCATTTCACAGGGCACAACAGATGGGGTGGCTGAATGAAGTCATACCTGAGGAGGCTAAAGGGCCAACTAAGAAGAGCTGCTCCCCACAGTGGCTGAGGTATATAAGCTGGCTGGGGAAGAAGAGCAAGAGAGGGGCATGGCCAGAGAGAGGGGCTGGAGCCCCGGTATGGGAAATGGGTTTACACACTGTAAAGAAAGAGCACATGTGTCTGCACCAAAGAGAAGAGTAAATCTTTTCTGGGGAAAGGCACCGGGACAGCCACACACTGCTACAGCCACAAAGACTGGGGATATACAAAAACCCAAGCTGTGCAGCACAGTCTGTGTATGTTATGGTGTCACTTTAACAATACACACACTTAATTCACCAACATTATGTGTTATGGTCACTACACCCATGCATATATCAGGCTTCTGAGTTTAGGCTCTAACTGGTGAACACCCCAACACAAAAGATCAATATGGTGCAGTAAGGTGAACAAGGACGTTGTGCTTTTTAAAGTGCACTGACACGTAGCCCATGAATTTACCTGCATAGACCCTGCTGATGCACACTAAAAGATCCCTAGACAGTATTGTTTGAAACCATGTTACCATACCATGCACTACAGACTAAGAGAGCTGAGGCATTCCAGTACATAACCACTGTACATTACTTATCACAGAACACAGAGAAAGCCCTGAGCCTCCTGATTTTTGGACATCTCTGTCAAACTCACACACTGTTAAGTACTTTGCCTCTATTTTTAATGAGGGTGATGACAAGCTTGTGGATAGAGGTAGGGTAGCTAACGGGAATGAGCATATGGAAGTGGAAATTGCCATATCGGAGGTAGAAGCCAAACTTAAGCTGCTTGATGGAACCAAATTGGGGGCCCCGGACAATCTCCATCTGAGGATATTAAAGGAACTGCCACATGAAATTGCCTGCCCATTAGCAAGGATTTTTAATCAATCTGTAAACTCAGGATTGTACCAAATGACTGGATAATTGCTAATATAGTTCCTGTTTTCAAGAAAGGGAATAAAAGTGAGCCGCATAACTACGGGCCTGTTAGTTTGACTTGGTAGCATGCAAGGTCTTGGAAAAAATTTTGAAAGAGAAAGTTCTTAAGGTTATTGAGGTTAATGGTAACTGGGGTAAAATACAACATGGCTTTACTAAAGGCAGATCATGCCAGACCAACCTGATCTCCTTTTTGGAGAGGATAACAGATTTTTTTGATAAGGGGAATGCGGTGGACCTAATTTACTTAGATTTCAGCAAGGCATTTGATACAGTTCCACATAGGGAATTATTAGTTAAGTTACAAAAGATGGGGATTAATATGAATATAGCAAGGTGGATAAGGAACTGGTTAAAGGGGAGGCTACAACGGGTCATGCTGAAAGGTAATTGTCAAGCTGGAGGGAGGTTACTAGTGGAGTTCCTCAGGGATCGGTCGTGGGACCGATCTTATTTAACCTTTTCATTACAGACCTTGGCACAAAAAGTGGGGATGTGCTGATTAAGTTTGGAGATGACACCAAGTTGGGAAGCGTTGCCAATACAGAGAAGGATTGGGATACCATACAGAAAGATCTGGATGACCTTCTAAACTGGAGTATTAGGAATAGGATGAAATTTAATAATGGGAAGTGCAAGGTCATGCATTTAGCGACAAACAACAAGAATTTTTCATATATGTTGGGGACTCATCAGTTGAAAGTGACGAAGGAAGAAAACGACCTGGGAGTACTGGTTGACCACAGGATGACTATGAGCCGCCAATACGATGTGGCTGTGAAAAAAGCTAATGCGGTCCTAGGATGCATCAGAAGAGGTATATCGAGTAGAGATAGGGAGGTGTTACAGCCGTTATACAAGGCGCTGGTGAGACCCCATCTGGAATATGTGTGCAGTTCTGGTCCCCCATGTTTAAAAAAGATGAATTCAAACTGGAACAGGTGCAGAGAAGGGCTACAAGGGTGATCCGTGGAATGCAAAATCTGCTTTATGAGAGGAGACTTAGGAGCTTGGCTTGTTTAGTCTAACCAAAAGAGGGTTGAGGGGAGATATAATTGCTCTTTATAAATACATCAGCAAGACAAATACCAGGGAGGGAGAGGAATTATTTGAGTACAGCACCAATGTGGACAAAAGAACAAATGGTTAAAAACTGTCGATCAGGAAATTTAGGCTTGAAATTAGATGCAGGTTTCTAACCGTCAGAGGAGTAAAGTTCTGGAATAACCTTCCAAGGGGAGCTGTGGGGGCAAATAATATAAGTGCTTTCAAAACTGAGCTTTACAAATTTATGGAGGGGGTGGTATGATGGGACGGCCTAGTTTGGTAATTGACTGATCTTTGACTACTGGTGGTGAATTTGCTAGTGACCTAAGAAGGGAGGGTAGATTTGGTGGGTTCTGAGGCCATGTACACACTACAGGAAAAATCGCGCAATAAGCCCGTTGCACTTAAAAAGTCACGTGGTTTTTGTTGCGCAAGATCGTGTACATACTACGCTGCCTGTGACGGAACAGAGCCCCCCGCTCCCCCGCAATTCGCAATTCCACAAGAAACCCAATTGAATTGTGGGAACCTATCCCACAGTTCCCTCCATCCCGAATTTTCGATAAGACTCCTGGGAAGAAGAAGAGTAGCGCTGTGCACCATGGGTAAAGTCTTGCTTTCCCATGGTGCATTCTGTTCCCCTCGCGTCACGACAGTTGCTACTAGCAACTCGCGCCCATTTTCAACTTTAGCGCATTTCTTCCAAGAAGTCCTTTTGCAGCAACATGGATCCAGCTCTGATCTCGACTGTCGCCTTCAGCATAATGAATACATCTCGGCTAGTGACACAGTATGCATTCAGCTCCGAATCAGACCAGGATTCGGATGACTCCGGGCTGGTGATTGCCATGCAGGACAACAGCACCGCATTGCTGAGCTCCTTCACAGAGCATCTGCACACGGTGCACCGCCGGTTCTGGTCATGAGAGACGAGCACAGAGTGGTGGGACCGCATCGTTTTGCAGGTGTGGGATGATGAGCAGTGGCTACAGAACTTTTGAATGCGGAAAGCCACATTCATGGAACTGTGTGAGGAGCTAGCCCCTGCCCTGCGACGCAAGGACACCAAAATGAGAGCTGCCCTCACCGTGGAGAAGCGTGTCGCGATCGCGCTGTGGAAAATGGCGACTCCAGACTGCTACCGCTCGGTCGCAAATCAGTTCGGAGTCGGCAGGTCGACCGTCGGGTTAGCACTTTCTCAAGTGTGCAGAGCCATTAATCGTGTTCTGCTCAGGAGGACAGTGACGTTGGGAAACGTGCGGGAGATCGTCGATGGATTTGCGGACATTGGATTCCCGAACTGTGGAGGGGGCAATAGACGGCACTCACATCACTATTCTCGCACCGGAGCATCTGGCGATTGAGTATATTAGTAGGAAGGGATACTTTTCCATGGTGCTTCAGGCACTCGTGGATCACAGGGGGCGTTTCACTGACATAAATGCGGGGTGGTTGGGTAAAGTGCATGATGCTCGCATTTTCAGGAACACGGGACTGTACCGTAAGTTGCAAGCAGGGACCTTCTTGCCCGATGATAAAATTACTGTTGGGGATGTTGAGATGCCCATAGTCATCCTAGGGGACCCAGCCTACCCACTGATGCCTTGGCTTATGAAGCCTTATACCGGAAATTTGGATCGCAGCAAGGAGCGCTTCAATTACCAGTTAAGCCGGTGCCGAATGACCATTGAGTGCGTCTTTGGGCGTTTAAAAGGGCGCTGGCGATGTTTGTACGGGAGGCTAGACTTAAATGAGGACTACATTCCTGCCGTCATTGCGGCGTGCTGTGTCCTGCATAATGTTTGTGAAAATCGGGGGGAGAAATTTCCCCCTTCCTGGGACGTGGAGGGTGAGCGGCTAGAGTTTGCCGTCCAGCAGCCAGCCACTAGGAGTATCAGGGGGACACAGCTGAGAGCTGTGCGCATAAGGGAGGCACTGAAGGAGCATTTTAGTCATGGGGACTTATAGGATGCATTATATTGTTGGGCAATAGTGTACCCGCGTAGTATTGAGTGCTTATCATTGGGGGGAGGGGGTTGTGTACTTTACTATGCTCGACTGAATGAATACCAAACATGCATCAACAAATCTTATTGTGTATCAATAAACAGACTGTGCAATGTTCAAGTGTTTCAGTTTTATTATTATGGAACATTAAATATTAACAGTGCATGAAGAAGGGGCTATAGTTGCGTGTAGGTGCGTGTCTCAATGCCATAGCTTGGTGCAGGAGTGGAGGTAACATTATACCAGGAGTGTCCCTGGGCTTCAAAGAACTGCTTGGGGGGCGAATGGGGCATGGGGGACATAAACTGTTGCTGTGGCTGCAGGGGGGGGGCGAGCCTGGAGCAGACCAACCATGGTCTTCATCAGCTGGGTCTGCTCCTGGAGGATGTTTATGAGGGCATCCTTCTGCTTCTGCCTTTTCCCATAGTTTTCTTTGCGCTCCTGCCGGCACTCCCGCCTCCACTGTCTAGTCTCCCTTGCGGATGCCTCGTTGGACTGCATCAGCTCCTGGAAGATATCCTCCTTGCTCCTGCGAGGCCTCCTCCTTATCTGTCTGAGCTGGTCAGCTGGCGCAGACCACCGACCTGCGAAGGTTGTTTCTACGGAAAAATGAAACATTATGAGTAGTGCTATTGTTCTCACTTTGGTTAGAGGGACGGTAAGATGCTCTCCCGCCACATTCCGCTGTGTCTACGGGACAGGGCATTGCCGGGGACTGAAAGGGCTTTTGAAAAGGGAGGGCAGGGTTGCAGAGACAAGACACAGCTCCGTGAACTATTTGCAGTGCTTGGGGCGATTATTTCACAGAGGGCACTGCCATGGAAGCCGATATCTCGCTGCTTAGAGTGCCACTGCAAGCCAGAATGCATATCCTGCATGTAACTGCTTTTCAGCCGGGACCGTACGCTGCTGGCTTGTGCGTGGCCATGGTTCCCTCTGCGTGCTTTGCAACTGGCGAGGGAGAGTTTCCCTCTATGGGGGGAGGGGGGAAAACGGTCGCTCTACCATCGAATTTAACTATGAGGCTGTGGAAGTACATCGAGGACACCTTCAGTGATCTCAATGGAGATGATTTCTTGGCAATTACTGCATGCATTGATGCACTGCTCATGTAATGCGGGGTAAACCGCCCCCATCCAAAAAAGAAAAGAAAGGATGAAACTAAAAATGCCCATTTCCTGCCCGCTCTTCATTTACCCGCAAAGCTTATACTGGTAGTATAGAAGCCACTGCTGATGAAACTTACCGGGGCTCCCCTCTGCTGCCTCCGAAGAAAGCATGGAGAGGGAATCTGGGCAGCTTGGGTCAGGCGGCGTGGAGAACAGCTCCTGGCTCCCTAGGTCGGGTGCACTGCTATCACCGTCCATGTCGTCTTCCTCCTCCGCGTCCTCATCAACGAATAGCTCGTCACCGTCTGCTCTGGTGTCCTTTTCAGGGGCTATTGCCAACGTGTCTACGGTAGCTTTTGGGGTGGTTGTGGGATCGCTGCTCAGGATTGCTTCCAGCTCCTTGTAAAATCGGCATGTAGCCGGCGCTGAGCCAGAGCGCCGGTTTGTCTTTCTGGCTCTGTGGTATGTAATCCGGAACTCCTTCACCTTCGACCGGCACTGCAGAGTGTCTCTCTCGTACCCCTTCTCCGTCATTGCCTGAGAAATCTGGCCAAAAATGTCGAAATTCCGCCGGCTGCCACGTAACTGTGACTGCACGGCGGACTCTCCCCAGATGCCTATCAGATCAAGCACCTCTGCTGTTGTCCAGACTGGAGCACGTTTGCTGCGATGAGCCACCATTGATCTTGGAGCACACAGCTGCAGCTGCTCTCCACAGCAAGCAAACAGGAAGAGTGAAGAATTCAAAAATTCCCGAGACTGATGGGAGGGCGTGTAAGGTGACGTCACAGCCACAGAGTACAGAAGGAAGTGCAGAAGGGATGGAATTGGAATTGTGGGCCATTTCCAGAGGTTTCACATTGCGCGGTAACCGTACACACACGGACTATCGCGCAATAGCTGTTCCGCATTAGCCGCTAGCACCCTCGTTTTGGCGGTTTACATGTTGCACGGTAAGAGGGCTGTTAACGCGCAACAACAGTGATTTGTGTGTGGACGCTGTGCCTCTTAACGCACAATAAAGGGCATTATCGCACAATAACTTTGTAGTGTGTACAAGGCCCGAGTTATTACAGAAAATTCTTTCTTGGTGACTGGCTGGTGAGATCTGCCCACATGCTCAGGGTTTAACTGATCACCATATTTGGAGTTGGGAAGGAATTTTCCCCCAGGGCTGATTGGCTAGGGTTCTGTGGGTTTTTCGCCTTCCTCTGTAGCATTGGGAATGGCTTGCTTGCTGGCAGATTCTCTGTATCTTAAAGTCTTTAAATCATGATTTCAGGGCTTTAGTAATTCAGTCATAATTTAGAGGCTTATTGCAGGAGCGGATAGGTGAGGTTTTGTGGCCTGCATTGTGCAGGAGGTCAGACTAGATGATCATACTGGTCCCTTCTGACCTTTGAGTCTATCTGGTCTGGTGTGCCGCTATGACCCCTCAAATCCCACTCCTGAGCCCCAATTCACCACGCCCCGCTGGGTGACCACTCACTCCTGAGTCAGTCCACACCAGCCACCAGCGTGTAATTGGTCCCAGGCAGTGGGTGTAAATCTACTAGTCACACAGGCGTTGGTCCCCAAGCAAGCACACCCAGCCCCAGACACTATGCTGGGAGCCACTGCCTTACAGGATTGGGACCCACTCCCAATCACCTTAGTTTCAAGTCTGTCCATTTAACAAAGAAATGGATTGTGCGCAGCCTCCCACACCTGCGCCCTCTAAAGACCACACAGCTTTTGATAAAGCAAATACTAGTTTATTGATCAGAGTCCGATTTCAAATGAGAACATGGCCAATCAAGGCAGAATCATACTACAAATGTGCCAGGAGTGACCACTATTAAGTAAAAAGTATAAACTGCATACTAATCTAACATCTCTACCTAAACTGACCCCATAGTCCAAGATTATGCCAAGGTGTTTAGCTGTTTGGTGGTTTACAGCCATTCTCTGCCTATGCCAAGGCAGGGCCCAGATCTTGCTTGAAGTTGGTTACAAGATGGAGTTT
Source organism: Pelusios castaneus (assembly GCA_007922175.1). Classification (NCBI taxonomy): domain Eukaryota; kingdom Metazoa; phylum Chordata; order Testudines; family Pelomedusidae; genus Pelusios; species Pelusios castaneus. The sequence goes on from ML688537.1 coordinate 658,823, forward strand.
TCCAGACCAAAGCTTGCCGCTTCTCTCCTACTTCAATGATCTATGTCTTTGTTTTTACAAACTGCTGACAGCCCCTCCCCCTCTGTCCTGCTGTGAGATTCACTTTACTTTTACCTGAGCCAGGGAATGCATTAGCATTCCCTTTGACATGTAAGTCTCCAGCCACTGTGCTAGAGATAGTCCTGAGAGTCTGAATGCTGTAACATGCTTCACATCTGTATACATATGTTGCTGTAGGAAGCATGGCATCACAGTGATTCTGTAGAATATGTTATGAGCATTCACAAGAGAAGCTGCTATAGCCTATTTGGCATCACATCACACAATTACATTGCAAAACTGAACCAAAAAGTTACAGAGATTATGCCCAGGGGTGCAGAGATGTGCATCCCATCAGAGTCTATAAGTATAAAACCTGAAACATGGGCACTCGGGTTATGTCTACACTTGGCCAAATAAGTCGATTTTGCTAAGTCGATTTAACAAAGTCGACTTGACAAACTCAACTTAGCATGTCTACACTATAAAATTCAGTCGACTTAAAGTGGACCTTGCCAAATCGACTTAGAGCGTCCACACTGGATGCCTAAGTCGATTTGTAGGGGCTAGGTGGACCTGGGACTACCTCTCTGTAGCTAATCCACAGCTCTTAGGGGCAGCTGGTAGAATTCTGTCAACTTGGCTGTGTCTACACTGATTGTCAGGTCACCCTAACAAGAACGCCTGAGCACACAGGTTACCCAGCCCTGAGAGACGTAACTAAGTCAATCTAATTTTTCCATGTGGACCACGCCTGCCCATCTGCTTAGTTCTCCCCATGCATTGCAGAGGGTGTATGTGTGATGCCCCTCCCCCCTCGCAATGTGGACTGGTATGTAGCTGTTTTACCCCAATCTCTCATTACTGGCCCTCGACTCACCCCACTTCACCATGTTAACCACCCTCTCCTGGGGCAGCCCATACCCAGCCTCCTGCAAGTATTGGGTCCCTGACCCAGTGAAGGAGCACTTCTGGCCAGCTGCTCACAGGGTTGACCCCTAGCAAACAATTCCAGCCCCAGATGCAACCCTGGGAACTGCCGTCTTACCAAGTTCAGTGCTGCCCACTGCACCCTACAAGCTCATTTACATTTGTCTGTCAATTTATCAAAGAAATTGATATGCACCAGCTCTGTCACTCCAGGTGAGGTCCCTACACATGCTCAATTCGCATGGAGTGCTTTAGATAAGATAAACAAATATGTTTATTGACTACAGTAAGTTTTTAAGTGAATATTTTCCAGGGGTATGCAAGCACTAATGGATCATTGGGACACTACACTGACATCAGGGCATGTCATTTGCATCTTTAAGAACACAGGACTTTTCCAAAAGCTGCAAGCAGGGACATTCTTCCCTCACAGGAGCATTCATATTGATGGGATTGAAAAGCCAATAGTGATTCAGGAATCCAGTTGATTCCTTGCTTGCCTGACTCACAGTTTGCCAGCAGTGCAGGTTCCAGGTGACAGCTGAATGTGCCTTTGGCAATGCCTAAGGACTAGCTCTGATCTGAGCAACTGAAACAGAGGGTGAAAGGCCCCTGGCAGAGTGGAGGGTATGTAGGTGGGCAAGCTGTCTGCTGATTTTACAGTCAGACGCCACAGCTATCCCAGCCAGTTGTGGAGCTCTGAGGATCAGGACACCATACACCATCAGTGTAATAGTCAGCTGTGACCACATATTTACATTTCACATGTGGGTGGGGTTCTGGCACCCCTTATTAATTCGGAAGGAGGTGGGGCAGCAAACTCATCCTTCCATACACTCCAAAAACAGATGCTTGTTCATTTGCAAACAATCCACTTGAAGCGTAAATAAAGGTGCTGAAAACCTTTTAATAGCACAATCCGAGGGGGACCCACTGCTATCAAAATCACGTCTTTAATGCCTCATTCACTATGAAAACAAACAGTGCACTGTGGTTGGCGGCTGATCCTGGTATTATCCCAAGTCAGTTTAGATACAGTCATGCTTCTCTTAGTTTTCCCCCACCTAGGACTTGCCTGTAGCCCCTCTGCACTCCCTTATCAGATGGCATTAAGAGTTGTGCCCCAGAACCTATTAATGCCAGCTGACAAGGAGGGTGTAGAAGGATAATATGGCCATTCCTGGGTCCGACATGAACATTCTAGTTTGCCAGACTGCCAGATGAGATCTCAAATAAAATCTGGGTCACTCTGGTCAATCCAAATGTCCAAATACTATGTAAGGAGATCTGACAACAGGGTCTTAAAATCTGCTTGGACTGATCACCAGCAAAGGTACTGTCTGTCAGGGACAAGACATTTATTCAGCCATCAGCTCATAAGTAAATTGAGTATTGTGTCATTTCCCATGGGTTTATTACCAGTCCAAGCAGAATTCAAACAAAGGGGTGTAAGGACTTCAGAAAACACAATCCATTAAGAAGAGCAAAGCAGCAGGGTGGAGGAGAAATAAATCCTGTCTGATGGGTGTATTCCAGAGCTTAGCTCTCGACAGCAGGGAAGACATGCAGGAACCCTTCAGAGGATGTAGAAAACCGGTGGTTTTGCTTCATGAATAAGGGGATTCAGCCAGGCTTGCCTGGAAAATGCTGAAGAGAACTGTGCGTGAGCCAAGCTTCTTTAGACAGAAGGGTAAATTGCTGGTAAAGTTTAGTCAATAGAAAGTGTGTTATGATTTTAGTTTACACCTCACCATTTGTTTCAATATTTGTATTCACTATCACTTGAATCTTGGCTGTTTGGTGATGAGGCTATTCCTGTGTTCACTATGAATAGATCGAAGGTGCTGTGAGGACAAGCCAAGTGCTGGCCTTTCCAGGCTGGTGTGTCCTGGCACTGTGGGAACAGCAGGCTACCGCTAATTCTGTGCGTGTTCAGTGGATCATGGGTTGTACGCTGTAGGGAACACTTGGGGGACTCAGGGGTTGGCATGTGCCTATTGCAACCTGCACAGAAAGGGCAAGGCTGGCAGAGGCTTGGAAGGCAGGGCTTGTTCTGCCAGAGGCTGATGGATTCAGAGAGCTGATGCACAGCTGGCACAGAGGAGACTGCCTTGGGTTAAGGGCACGTGGTGGTGAGGTGCCATATGACTCTGGGTAACCAGGAAGTGTCTCAGGGTGGCTATGTCTACACTTACAAGTTAGGTTGACTTAAGGAGGCTTAAGTCAACCTAACTTACTCCCTGTCCACACTGGGATTTTATTACGTTGACTTACGCTGTTCTTAAGGACTTAAGGAAAGTTTAAGTCGACTTAATAACACCTAGTTTTAGGTTGACTTAAGGCTTAAGTTGACTTCTTAAGTCGACTTAAGCCCCATATGGCTCCCTAGCAGAAAGAGGGTCAGGAAGCCACGGTCCTGGGGAGAAGGGAGCTGCCAGGGCTCTGCAGCCAGGGCTCCAGAGGGAGGGAATACCCCGCTGGGGCTCTGGCGGTGAGGGATTCACCCACTGCCCTGGCTGTGGGGCAAGGGAATCCCCCGCTGGAGTCCCTGCGGGGCGGCGGGGACTTCCTCACCGCTGGAGCCCCAGGCTGGCTCTCCCCGGGGAAGCTGCCTCTCCCTTTGGAGCCTTGGCTCTCCCTTGACCTAACCAGTTGACTTAGAGAATCTAGTGTAGTTGACTTAATAAGGTCGCCTTTAAGTCAACTTCAGAGTCTTGTGTAGACTCTCTAAGTCGACTTAATAAAGTCAACTTAACTTTCTGAGTGTAGACATAGCCTCAGTGAGGGAAACCTGTTGCTTGGAGGTTTAGCCACTGGGAGGTCCCTGAGTACCTGGGGAAGTGCCAGGACTTTCACAGGCAATGGCAGGTTTTTGCTGATATCTTGGCCCAGAGGGTGACAAAGGCACTGAGAACATATCTGCTACTGGTGTGCCAAAGCCACCTTGGCCCCTGTCCTCCTTGCCTGTTGGTGCAGCAGAACATATTGTGGAGTGATGTGGGAACATTGCCTAACACAAGGGGGAACCAATGCCCCCATTGCTAGCTCTGTTTGGGAGAGAATCGCAGAGTATCTCCCAGCATGTTCCATTGAGATTTCTCCAGAGGCTAAAAGGGACAACCCAGTACAGATCAACAAAGTACTGTGCATGAGAACTGCACAGGGCAGAGGACCTGCCTACCACACAAGCCACAACAGGCAACAGCGAACACCAACTTGGCCTCACCACTGCAGGAGACTGGCCTGCTGAGGGCTGTGTCACTTCCGTGGCAACGCTCATCTTTTCAAATTTATTTTCTAACTCACAAGGGAGTCTGCTGAACAGGCCACTCACTGGCTGAGTCTACACTTGTAAATTAAGTCGACTTAAGCTTGCTTAAGTTAATTTACCCTTAATTTACCCTTAATTTACACTACAGTTTTCTCAAGTCGACTTAAGCAGCTTGCTTAAGTCGACTTAAGGAAAATAAAGTCGACTTAATGAAAATTAAGTCAACTTTATTAAACCTAGATTGAATTAGACTTAAGGCTTAATTCGACTTTTTAAAGTCGAATTAAGCCAGAGGAGACGTGGGGTAGCCCTAAGTCGACTTAGAGCTACCCCAGGACTACACCAATGCCCTCCTGCCGGGGGGGGGGGCACAGAGGGAGCCTGGCATGCCCCCCAAAGGGCAGGGCAGAGCCCTGTGTGATGCTGTCTGGATTTAGGGAACTGTTTATGATATTATTTTCTATTAATATCTCATATATGCTATAATCCATAGGAACTATGTCATGTTTGGTATCAATAGAAAGGTAGTAATTTGCTGGAAATGATTATATAGTTCATGTATAGGAATTGTATTTGTATTAGAAGTTAGGAATATGGTTGTTATATCTCTATTTTAACTTGTGTGATTGTGTGGACACACCCAAGACAGGCTGTCTACAACCATTGTGTCCTTAATGTTAAGGAAGCTCCCAAGTACAATGGGCCCAGTGAGAAACCTGATGAACTATTAAGGACACAATGGTTGTAGTTGTAGTTAAAGTCGACTTAAAATTACAAGTGTAGGCATAGCCACTCAGAACGTGTACTTGAGGTGCTACTTTTAAAAGCCAAGTGACAAATCAAAACTCCATTCCTCTGCTCTCTCAGTGCGAGGCTGGGGGCCATTTTTAAATAGGGGAGAACTAAGGCAGGGGAGATTTTCTGGCACCCAAAGAGGACACAAAGAAGCTTACTAGGAATAATGCATCAACACACCTTCTCCTTCATCGGAGGCTCCTGCGTGTACTGGTCCGACGGGCTTGATTCTGTCATCATTTCAAAGATTTACACAGTTGCTACCTGACTTACATCCCCCTCCACATCTTCCTTGGCATTCAGCACTCTTCCTCTACAGCCTCACTTTCATGACTCCATTCCTGAGGGAAATAACGGACAGCAATAAAAGATTGGAGATAGGAAACCTGTGTGGCAAGTGGTGTCTTTGGCTATGTCTACACTTGGCCAAATAAGTTGACTTAGCATGTCTACACTATAAAATTAGGTCGACTTAAAGTGGACCTTTCCAAATTGACTTAGAGTGTCCACACGGGACGCCTAAGTCGACTTGTAGGGGCTAGGTGGACCTGGGACTGGTCCATGGTGGCAGGAGGGGCACCCCTTTCAAAGTGCCAGGGGCTCAGCATTTGCCCCATTGTACCAGGGTACTTGGTACCAGGGTACAATGGGGGCTGAGCAGGACAGGGACAGTGGCAGGGCATAGGAGCGGGGTGGGCAGGGCTGTGTCCTGCCCTATGGGTGGGCATGCCAGGCTCAGGCTGTGCCAGCCACCCTGGCAGGGAGGTCAGTGAAGGAGCCCTGGAGGCCCTTTAAATTGACTTAAAGTCAATTTAGGGCTAATCCGCATCTACACTGGCTAAGTCGACTTAATAAAGTCAACTTAGCCAGTAAAGTCGACTTTAAAGTAGGTTTAATAAAGTCGACTTAAAATTTCCTTAAGTCGACTTAAGGGAAGTGTAGTGTAGATGCAGAGTAAATTAAGTCGACTTAAGCAGGCTTAAGTCGACTTAATTTACAAGTGTAGACGCACCCATAGGGATTAGAATGAGAGATCTCTCCTGAAATGCAGGGAGTCTGAGAGGTAGGATGGAGACAAGACAGAAGCCTGTCCGTCATGGGGAAGGGTGGCGGAAAGAGCACAGAAGGTGCCATTGAGGTGAGAGATGGAATGAGGGGAGATTACATGGCACTGTACAGACACAATGACAGGGTCCCCTGCCAAGGTGCTTGCGTTCCAAGAACCAGTCCACTTCACGCTAGTGAAACCAGAGCACGTGAAAGGCAAACAGAATTGAAAGGAAGCAGCGATCTGACGGTCTTGTACCTAATGAGTGCCAGCTAAGTACCTCATAATACCTAAATGTGTTCTCTTACCTAAACGTCATATGTAAATGTGCCCTGTTTCGTCGACAGAATAAAACCACCTAGATGAGAGGCAGAGGGCAAGTTTTTTGCAAAAAAGCATGTATGTAAACACTGCCCTTAGGTTATATCGCTAAAAGTACCGTCCTATTATCCCAGCATGCCATTGTAAGTGCCGCTCTGGTCACCTATTGGATCTCATCTGCCTCCGCCCCTCCCCTTTTAAAGTCCCACAAAGTTTTCAAAAAAACCAAGGAGTTTTCAAGTAACTCACACCACAGTGGAGAACTCACTTCACAACACACCAATGGCAATGACAATCCTGCCTGCCTGAACTACAAGGGAATGTGTAATTCCTGATGTGCCATGCAAGCTGCAGGGCTGGTTGGCGCTTGGTGGTGGGAAGGCCTGGCCAGCACTGGGGGGGCTCAGAGCTCGACACTGGGGAGGAGCAGCCATCACTGGAGGTGTGGGGGGGCTGGGGCCCCTGGGCCAGAGGTTGCAGTCTGTGGTGCTCCTGCCCAGTGGTTAAAGTATAATGTGACGGGCCCCAGAACCCTCCTAATCTCTGGGCCCTCTTCCCGTATTGCCTGGGCCCCCTTCATGCATGTGCAGTCCCCAGCCCAGGTAGGCATTTGCAACCACTTCTCAGTACCACATGCATTGGTTATCGCTCCATAAAAATATTTATAATTTTATATGGTGTTTATGTCTATAGCAATTATTGTCACAAACTAGCAAACACTGCATAACACCATAAGTATTGTGATTAACAAAGGTGGGGCGTAGGACCTGCCAGCAGCCAGGGCAGGGCGACATGCGTTCCGCTGGATTTTTCTATTTTTAGGGGCCCCGGAACTCTGGCCCCTCAAATTTATGGGCCCCGGAACTGCGTTCCAGTGCGTTCCCCCTTACTTTAACCCCTGCTCCTGCCCCACCTTGTCCCCAGGCCAACTGCTCTGCCCCAGGAGATTTGGGGCACTGCAGGGCTAGGGCTGACTGGTGCGCGATTCAGCTTCTGGTAGCAGCATTCCAAGGGCAGGAGCACCGCTGCCAGAGACCATGCTGTGTACCAGTCGGCCCCACCCCTGCCCCTGGGCAGACCTGTCATGCATCTGCCTGCCCCTCCCCCTGGGGCAGACCAGCCAGACTTGGGGCATGGTGAGATTACCATACACCATAGCCTCTGCCTTCAGAGCCCCAGCCCCCGCAAAACCAGCTGTCTGACCGGGGCTGGATTTTGGCAGGGTGGTAGAGCCCCAGGGTTGTAGACCCTAAAGCTCCTACCTTACCTGGTGACCACAGGTAATGTGTGGTATGTGATCACTTGCGGAGTCAAGTTTTAGATTCCTTCCTCTCACTACTTGCTCAGTTATAACCTAAAAACTCCCTGTGGTTATATTTAAATCTTCTGTCTTCAGAATCACATCCACTCAAGGGAAAAATACAATTTTGCTGGTATTTTTTAGACCTATGCTCTCTTTAATATTATTCTAGTTAAATTATAATTATAGAATGATGGGGGTGGGTGGGACCTCATAGGGTCATCAAGTCCAGTCATAGAATCATAGGGTATGTCTACACTGGCAAGTTAGGTCAACTTAAGTAGCCTTAAGTTGACCTAAATTACTCCCTGTCCACACTGGACTTTTATTAAGTCGACTTAAGAAATTCCTTAAGTCGACTTAATGAAAGCTTAAGTCGACTTCGTAAGAACCACCAGTTAGGTTGACCTAACCCTTAAGTCGACTCCTTAGGTCGACTTAAGCACAGTGTGGACATGGATTAACCCTTAAATTGACTTTATTAAGTCGATTTAAGGGCAGTTAGGTCGACTTACTAAGTCCCAATTCAGGGTAACCACTTTGTTAAGTCGACTTAACAAAGTTGACTTAACTTTTCTAGTTTAGACATAGCCATAGAATCTTAGGGTTGGAAGGGACCTCATGAGGTCATCAACTCCAACCCCCTGCTAAAAGCAGGACTACTCCCACTAAATCATCAAAGCCAGGGTTTTGTCTAACCAGGTGTTGCAGGTGGGGCGCCCGAGGACGGAGTGGGGCTAGCAACAGTTTGTTTAGGTTCGTTGCCCGGAGTGCACAGCACCAATAACCACACCAGGGCGGAGAAGCACACTAAGATTTATTTGAGATCTCAAGCAGGCACACGGAGACAGGCACGTCTCAAATCATGCGCACCCCACTGCCGTTGCAGTGACCCTTATATAGACAGGTTGTTTACTTCAATACTTTTCTCCTTGTAAGCGGTGGAAGTACTCTCCCCCTTCTCTTAGAGAACAAACTTTGACTGATTTCCACTGGTACTTTCAAGGCTTGTTATCTACTTTGCTTCCTGAAACGGGGGGAACATCCTTATATGGTTGGTGTTATTGTGTCCCAGCTGCCTCTGAGTCTGGAGCAAAGGAGTTTCATCGGCGCTATGGCCTTCCACCCCTTTGAGTTACCCAGTGCGCGACCCCAGATGCAGCCAGGGGCATCAACACAGGCCTTAAATGTTTCCAAAGATGGAGATTCCACCAGTTCCCTAGGTAACCCATTCCAATGCTTCATCCCCCTCCTAATGAGAAAGTTTTTCCTAATATCCAAGGTAGACCTCTCCAGCTGCAACTTGAAACCATTGCTCCTTGTTCTGTTCTCTGTTACTACTGAGAACAGCCTAGCTCCCTCCTCTTTGGAGCACCCCTTCAAGTAGTTGAAAGTTGCTATCAAATCCCCCCTCAGTCTTCTCTTCTGCAGATTAAGTAAGCACAGTTCCTTCAGTCTCTCCTTGTAAGTCATGTGTCCCAGCCCCCTAATCATTTTCGTTGCTGTCTGCTGTACTCTTTCTAATTTGTCAACATCCCTTCTGTGGTAGGGGGCTCAAAACTGGACACAGTATTTCAGATGTGGCCTCACCAGTGCTGAAGAGAGGGGAATAATCATAGAATCATAGAATCATAGAATCATAGAATAATAGGGTTGGAAGGGACCTCACGAGGTCATCTAGTCCAACCCCCTGCTAAAAAGCAGGACCACTCCCCCTAAATTATCCCAGCCAGAGTTTTGTCTAACCGAGCCTTAAAAATCTCCAAAGATGAAGATTCTACCACCTCCCTAGATAGCCCATTCCAATGCTTCACCACCCTCCTCGTGAGAAAGTTTTTCCTAATATCCAACCTTGACCTCCCCAGCTGTAATTTGAAACCATTGCTCCTTGTTCTGTCGTCTGTTACCCTCGAGAACAGCCTAGCTCCCTCCTCTTTGGAGCAACCCTTCAAGTAGTTGAAGGTTGCTATCAAATCTCCCCTCAGTCTTCTCTTCTCTAGACTAAATAAGCCTAGTTCCTTCAATCTCTCCTCATAAGTCATGTGCCCCAGCCCCCTAATCATTTTTGTTGCCCTCCGCTGGACTCTTTCTAATTTGTCCACATCCCTCAATCTGCTGGCAACACTCCTACTGATGCAGCTCAATATGCCATTGGCCTTTTTGGCAAAGGAGCACACTGTTGACTCATATCCACCTTCCCGTGCATCATAATCCCCAGGTCCTTTTCTACAGAGCAGCTACTTAGCCGATCGGTCCCCAGCCTGTAGCAGTGCATGGGATTTTTCCATCCTAGGTGCAGGACTTTGCACTTGTCCTTGTTGAACCTCATGAGATTTCTTTTGGCCCAATGCTCCAATTTGTCTAGGTCTCCCTGAATTCTATTCCTGCCCTCAAGAGTGTCAACCATTACCCCCAGCTTGGTGTCATCCATGAATTTAGTGAGCATGCAATCTATCCCATCATCCAGATCATTAATGAAAATGTTGAACAGGACCAGCCCTGGGACCAACCTCTGGGGCACTCCACTCATTACTGGTTGCCAACTTTGTTCCCTGTAAGCTGCACGGGTGTGCGGCCGCACAGCAGCTGTCGCACACCCATGCACTTACCCCAGAGGCCCGTGCAGTCATCTGGCCCCGGGCACCAGGTGAGCACTCCCACCAGCCACCCTCCAGGTGCATGACCCGCTGTGCTTCCCCCCGGGGCCCAGGTGAGTGGTGCGGCTCTATCTCCCCCCATCGCCATCCTGCTGCCAACTCCAGGCTGGCCCTGGCCAGCTGGCCGCTGCTGGTAGGCTCACTCCCCCTAGCACCCTCCATCAGCCCCAGGCCTGATCTGGCCATGCTGCCTGCCTGTGGCGGTGGCAGCAGCAGAGCGCAGCAGCCGGCAGCGTAGCCTCATCCGGCTACGCTGCCAGCTGCCGTGCTCCACCACCGCAGGCCGGCCCCGGGCCTTTATAGTCAGGAGTTAAAGTAAGGGGGAACGTCGGCAGGTGGTGCATGTGGTGAGCCGGAGACCGGGGGTGAGAATGGAGGGGTCTGGAGCAGCGTGAGTCCCTGGAGCAAGGGGTCAGGATGCGGGGCTGGGGAGGGATGGATGGAGTTAGAGGCCTGGGGAGGGGTGGAGGGGGCATAGGGACAAGGAGACTGAGTAGGGACTGGTGGGGGCTGGGTAGTGGTGGAGGGGACTATGGACGGCTGGAGTGGGGACTGGGTGGGGGGCTGGGAAGGGATGGAGGGGGATGGGGGCTGAAGAGGGGTGGAGTGAAGATGGGGAAGGTGGGGGGTTAGGAGGGCTGGAGTGGGGATGGGGGCTGAGGAGAACATGGGGAAAGAGGGGTCTTATGTGGGCACAAGTGGACAAGGTTGGGGTGATGTGGATTTGAGGCTGTGCTTCTTTTGTGAAGAAAGAGCTGGTGGGGCTCAAGCAGTTTGTTTTGCACTCATATTATAACTGTTCATAATATAGACATAGCCAAAAAGTAATTCAGTGAAGTACATCCGAGTGGGAAACCTCCTCAGTTTTTTCCTTTCCTTTCCTTTCCCCTTCCCTTCCCTTCCCTTCCATTAATCAAATATGAGGCCCCAGGCAACCAAACTCTTTCCCCACAGAATTATTTTGACTTGTTATCTAAATAATGGCCTGTGTCCTAAGGTTTATTTTAATTATATGCATTATCACTACACTTCGAAACAAAACAGCAGTGTGAAGTCTAGTGTTGTTTAAATGGAAAATTAGTCATTTGGAAGAAACATGAAATCATTAATTTCATAGGCCACCTATTTTAGCCAATTCCCCATGGAATTATTATGGGAACTAACTGGATTTTGTAAATTCTGAGAATTACTGAAAGCTATAAAATTGTCTGTGACCCTATTGCATGTTAAGATTTAAGAGCAGTTGCACTTCAAAATCCCCCCACTCCTGGATTTATCTCTTGATAGATAAAAGCAATGTGTGTTCAGTTTATTATTAGCACAGACCTTTTTCGAAGCAACCTCCTGTGGAGTATCTGTTTGTTAGTATGCTTTTCATAAATTGTTATCATAAGTCCCCGGTAACATAAAGGAAACAGTGCTTGGTGAACTAGCTGATACCCTTGAGAAGATGAGGATATGAACAATGAGCATATTATATCTACATGCACATATTCATGCATGCATAAATACAGACACATCTGTACATGGTAATGTATAGTATATATAACATGGCATATTGTAAATGTTTACAGATGGTGATATCTATGTGAAAAATCATAGAATTAAGTGAAAAACTAATTTCACATGCCATTGAGCATCTATTCTATCCCCTGTCCATCCATTTTCCCATCTACCCTTGAACTTTTTAACATTCCAAAAATATCTGCAATGAATTATCATTATATGTAACATAAAGTCAACTTGAAAAAAATATTTACTTGTTTCTCCTCTCAAGCTATGTTCAGTCCTGGAGCAGAGGAAAGAACATAACACATTAATGATCCAAAATGTTGTAGCCTTGCAGAGCTTTCCACCTTTCTGTGGGATCCAATGCTCACTTCTACCCTTGGAGGGGCCCAGAACAATGGATCTGAAAACTGTGACTTTTATATGCATAGACAAGCTGTCTCGTGCAACTTTTAGAGGGTTTTATGTCTTCCTCTGACCCAAGAAACACTGAACTCATGATAACTAATACACCTGCTGTTATAGTGAGAGTTTGAAAAATATTTGCAATAAATGTTTTTTAAGTTTCTAAAGCATTCCTACAATAACTTTTTTCATGTAAAGTAAGTACCACCAAGAACAGCCTAGCTCACTCCTCTTTGGAGCACCCCTTCAGAGAGGAGGGAGCTAGGCTGTTCTCGGTGGTAACAGAGGACAGAACAAGGAGCAATGGTTTCAAATTACAGCTGGGGTGGTCGAGGTTGGATATTAGGAAAAACTTTCTCAGTAGGAGGGTGGTGAAGTTATCTAGGGAGGTAGTCAAATCTCCATCTTTGGAGATATTTAAGGTTTGGTTAGACAAAACCCTGGCTGGGATGATTTAATGGGAGTGGTCCTGCTTTTAGCAGGGGGTTGGACTGGATGACTTTCCAGCCTTATGATTCTATGGATTGTAGTTGGCATAAGTTGAGGATGACCTGCATAACTCCTTTTGTCACTCATGAACTGCTTCCTCAGACTCATGATGATAGAATACTTATACTACTACATCATGTATTCTCTATAGGAAGAATAGCACCTGAATGCCTAATATTTTAGAAGCCCACTATTCTTAGTTGTTTATAAGAATTAACATTCTCATGTGGGCTGCTCATTCTCTGCCTCAAGCTCAATTTTTAAGTTTCAATAAAAGTGGCTCAGCCCTTTCCAAGAGCAAGCTTTGTGAAAAATAGCTAATTTTGCTAACGTTAAATGTCTTTTCCTTGAAGAATTCTAGTGCCGCCATGGTAAAACTGATAGAGTGATAGTTCTGGGAACAGAAAGGTCCCCATGAAAACACACCCAGATTTGGTCAAGTTATAAGTCTTTGAAAACCACCATGGGTGCGTCTACACTAGTAAATTAAGTCGACTTAAGCAAGCTTAAGTTGACTTAATTTACTCTGCGTCTACACTACAGTTTCCTTAAGTCGACTTAAGGAAATTTTAAGTTGACTTATTAAGACCTGCTTTTACTTCGACTTACTGGTTAAGTCGACTTTATTAAGTTGACTTAAGCCAGTGTAGACGCAGAGTAGACCTAAGTCGACTTCAAGTTGACTTAAAGGGCCCCCAGGACTCCCCCACTGACTTCCCTGCCAGGGTGCCTGCACAGCCAGAACCTGGCATGCCCACCCACATGGCAGGACACAGACCTGCCCACCCTGCTCCTATACGCTGCCCCTCTCCCTATCCACCTCAGCCCCCACGTGCCCTGGTACAATGGGGAAGATGCTGAGCTCCCTGGCACTTTTGAAGGGGTGCCTGGGGAAGGGGGGCACCCGAATGGTGCCCCCCTTCCCACCATGCACCATTCCCACGCAGGGGTTAAAGTAAGCCGTAACGCGGTGGAATGCCGTTCTGGGGCCCGCAAATTTTGCCAGCCAGTGTTCCAGGGCCCAGGAATAAAGAAATCTCTGGAGGAACGCATGTTCCACTCTGCCCTGCAGGCCGTCTGCTGCTCAGCTGGGAGCAGTGGCCGCCAGCCAGGCTGGGAAGTTTTCAAATCTCCCGCCCTAAGCATGCTCCGAAAGAGCATGTTCAGGGCAGGAGCAGCCTCCTGGTCAGCCCAACACCGGACGCCCCTGCAGCTCTCTGGCCAGGTAAGTTAGGGGGGCCGGGCGGGGGAGTGCTAGGGAGCTGAGACTGGGAAGGCTGGGCAGGCTGGGGAGCCAGTGGGGGCCGGGCAGGCCGGGGAGCAGTGTTCCCTCTAAGGTGCGCGGGTACGTAGCCATTACACCCGCGCAGGCTTCCAGGACCCCCGCACAGTCCGGCAGCCTTCCGACCTCGGCGGCTGGGCTCCTCTGGGGCTGCTGCTTTGCTGCAGCAGCCCCTGCGGCCCCCCTGAGCCTGAGCCCAAGCCCGGCGACTGGGCTCTTCCGGGGCTGCCTTGTGGCTTTCTTTCTTTCTTTCTTTCTTTCTTTCTTTCTTTCTTTCTTTCTTTCTTTC
>ML688537.1:673167-716894 GCA_007922175.1 Pelusios castaneus
TTCTTTCTTTCTTTCTTTCTTTCTTTCTTTCTTTCTTTCTTTCTTTCTAACATTAAATTTCAATTAAAATTAATTCAAATTCAATTAATTAAAATTAAACCCAGTCAATTTTAATTACAATTCATTTTAATTCAATTAATTAATTTTTAATTTATTTTAAATAAACTGGTGGTCCTTCAAGGTTTTAAAATCTGTATTTTGGTCCCTCAACCAAAAAGGTTGGGAACTACTGATTTATAATGCAAAATTTTAAGTGTGTTCATTTGCTTATTCTTTGTCTTTCTAATGATACTGCTATCTTGGGGGGCAGGGGGGGAGTCCTGTGGCACTTTTAATGACTAACAAATGTAGTTGTTAATTTGTAAATTTGTTAGTCTTTAAGTGCCACGGGACTCCTTGTTCGTTTGGCTCATCTAGACTGACACGACTTCCCTTTTGGATCTTGAATAGAAGTAATTCTAAAAGTAAATGTGTGTTTTGTTCAGGCCCCTAGAAAGATGTCATAAGGCTGTCCAGCAGTTCTGTCTCTAGTTCTAATAATAACTTCTCGTATGAAAAGGTTTCAGTGACACGGCCCTCAGGCCAATATCTTAGTCCTCATGTGGCCCTCGTGGAGATTTGAATTTGAGACCCCTGTCCTAGTGTTATTAGGTTAGCATGCATTTAAGATCTTTTATCTGAGTGGTGGTCACTCACCATCCAGACCTTATTATTTGACAGCAGTTAAATGGTGTTGATATGGGTCGTGTTTTGCATACAGATGTTGTCTGTGCTTGCATAATAGACCATTTATCTGTGTAACTGAAACATAGTTTGTGTTCTAGTGTCATTTCTCAGCAATATCAAATTTCTGTTTTAATTGATGAGAGTACGAGTTTAAGTAAACTTTCCTGTCCTGTAATTTACTTGCACATAACTTTTGATGCAAACATTGGTCCTGTTACATTTTTTCTTGACCTGATTGAATTAGGCAGCAATGATGCTGATGGCGTAGTATTAGCTTTGCTGCAGTGTTTGACAGCACATGGGTTCATGGAGGAATTTCTCAAAGATAATTGGATTGGTTTAGGTGTAGATGGAGCCTCTGTCACGTTAGGCAGTAAAGCTGGTGTTGCTGTCAAACTAAAAACACGATTTCCACTTTTGATAAGTTGGCATTGTTTTAATCACAGGTTGGAATTGGCCGCGGCTGATGTTATCAAATGCTGCAGTGAAGTTAATCACTTTAAATCATTTGTGGATTCAATGTATGCTCTGTACAGTCAGTTGCGGAAGTGCTTGAGATTGTTGGCTGACTGTGCGAGTGTTCTGGAAGTCCAGCTTAATAGGACTGGATGTGTACTTGATGTATGTTTGGTTACCTTTATCTGCCACACTGTACGAGTTGTTTGGCAGTCATATGCAGCCCTCCATAGCCACTTTTTGAAAAAAATCAACTGATTTCTCATGAGAAGGGAAAGATAAAGCAAAATTTGCTGGCATGGCAAAAAACCTGGAGAATCCAGTTTTTGTTCAAAACTTGGGTCTCATGCTTGATGCTCTGGAGAAACTTGCAGACCTGTCCTTGGTGTTGCAAAAATCTGATGTAACATTATGTACAGCAAGTAAGTTGATAGGTCGACAAGTTCAGGAGTTTATAGTCCATAGATAGTGTGATTCAGAGTTCTACCACGAGGCTTGTGAGGCGATTGCTGAGGTTGCTTTAAAGGTGTACATGTAAATATGTCTGTGAATGCTGGCAAGCAAATTGAAATTTCTAAATGTCAGTTTTACCAGACCCTAGCAGACTGTATGAATGCTAGATTGTTGCCAAAATCAGAAAAACGTCTAAGCAGTGCTGTTGAAGCACTTGACCCATCACATTTCACTACAGAACTGTCACTGGAATTTGGTGAAAGTGACATAAAATGTTTGTGTTCCAAGTTTGGCATTGCATTTAATGAAGTGAAATGTGTATATCGGGACTATAAAGATCACAATACTTACTGTATTTGCTAGTTCATGGCAGTAATTGCTATAGACATAAACGCCATATAAAATTATAAATATGTTTATGGAGCGATAACCAATGCATATGGTACTGAGAAGTGGTTGCAAATGCCTATCTTGGCTGGGGCCTGCACATGCATGTAGGGGGCCTGGACAATATGGGAAGGGGGCCCGGAGATTAGGAGGGTTCCGGGGCCCATCAAATTATACTTTAACCACTGCTCCCAGGTCCACCTAGTCCCTACAAGTTGACTTAGGCGTCCAGTGTAAACACTCTAAGTTGACTTTGCAAGGTCGACTTTAAGTCGACTTAAATTTACAGTGTAGACATGCTAAGTCAACTTACTTGAACAAGTGTAGACATAGCTCATTTGTGTATTTAGAGCTTTATGGATGCTTGCTAATAAAATTTCTGAACATTCCATCATGAGGTTGACCTGGACTCTGTATATGTAGGCTGGAAATGTGACAAAGACAGGCGACAAAAACTGTGAGGTGTAGATGACGGTGCCAGCCCCGCCCCCTCAACCCTCAGCTGGTGCCGATGGCCCACTCATGGAAAGAAACCATCTGGAGTGGCTCCTCTCAGCAGCGTGCCTGGGGACCCCTATCCCTAGGCACGCCATGGAAAGAAGTTGCCTGGAGTGACTCCTTTTGGCAGCGGCACACCACAGGGATGAACCGCTCTGGGCAGCTTCTTTACATGGTATGTCTGGGGCATGGACATGGCCGGGACCTCTGTACTGCAGCCGCCCCTGAAAGAAGCCACTTGGAGTGTCTTTTGGTGGCAGGAGTGGCAATTTCTGTGGCACCACAAAGGTTGCTGAGTGCTGCTCCGAATGGGCTTGTGTGCCACTGTTGGCACGCGTGCCGGGGTTTGCCTACCCCTGAGGCTAGCTAGGCGCGGTAGCAAGTGTTATCGTCTCACATTTGTTTAGTAAATTAATAAATCTTCAGTATTTCAGTTTAACATTTTTATTAAATTTTGAATGAAAACACAACATCTATGCATTTGTTTTGAATTGAGGTACTTAGGCATGCTGATGCGACCGGTGCCAAAAAGCCGTTGCCCATGAGGCACCATGCCTCACAAATGGCAGCTCAGTGAATACCATAACTTGCTCAGCTGCATCATCAGCTTAGAGGGAACATTGATTGCCAACTAGACATTGAGCCATTGATTCCTACCCACTGAGCCCGATGATCTAACCAGTTTTCAATCCACCATATGGTCCATTCATCCAACCCATACTTTCTTAACTTGCTGACAAAAATGCTGTGGAAAACCATATCAAAAGCTTTGCTAAAGTGGAGGTATATCACGTCCATGGCTATTCCTGCATCCACAAATCCAGTCATCTCATCATAGAAGGCAATCAGGTTGGTCAGGCATGATCTGCCTTGGGCGAATCAATGCTGACTGTTCCTGATTACTCTACTTTCCTCCAAGTGTTTCAGAATGGATTCTTTGAGGACCTGCTCCATGATTTTTCCAGGGATTGAGGTGAGGCTGACTGGTCTGTAGTTCCCTGGATCCTCCTTTTTCCCTTTCTTGAAGATAGGTACTATATTTGCCTTTTTCCAAACATCTGAGCCCTCCCCCATTCGCCACGAGTTTTCAAAGATAATGGCCAGAGGCTTTGCAATAGCATCGGCCAACGTCCTCAGCACCTTCAGATGCAGTTCATTCAGTCCCCTAGACTTGTGCACATACAACTTCTCTAAGTAGTCCCTAACCTGACCTTCCATCACTAATGCCTGCTCTCCTTCTCTCCATTCTGTGTTACCCTGTGTAGTGTCCTGGGAGCCGACCCTGCCTGTGAAGACTGAGGTAAAAAAAGCATTGAGTACTTCAGCGTTTTCCACATCATCCACCACAAGGATATCTGCCCCATTCAGTAAGGGACCTACACCATCCCTGATCCTCTTCTTGTTACTTGCATACTTGTAGAATCCCTTCCTGTTATCCTTCACATCCCTTGTTACCTCCAACTCCAACTTCCCTTTGGCCTTTCTGATTTTGTCCCTGCAGGCCTGAGCAATATCTTTATATGCCTCCCTAGCCACTTCTTGTAAGCTTCCCTTTTATGTTTCAGCTCACTGCAGAGTTCTCTGCTAAGCCACACTGGGTGTCTTCCATATTTGCTATTCTTTCTGCACAGTGGAATGGTATCTTCCTGTGCCCTTAGTAAGGTTTCTTTAAAATACAACCAGCTCTCTTGGATGTCCTTCCCCTTCAGATTAGCCTCCCAAGGGATCCTGCCCATCAGTTCCCTGAGGGAGTCAAAATCTGCTTTTCTGAAGTCCAGAGTGTGTGTTCTGCTTCTTTCCTTTTTTCCTTTGATCAGGATCCTGAACTCTACCATCTCATGGTTGCTGCTGCCCAGGTTCCCATTCACTTCCACTTCCCTGATCAATTCTTCTCTGTTTGTGAGCAGCAGGTCAAGAGGCGCAAGGCCCCTAGTTGGTTCCTCCAGCATTTGTACCAGGAAGTTGTCCTCAATGCTCTCCAAAAACTTCCTGGATTGCCTGTGCACTGCTGTATTGCCCTCCCAGCAGATGTCAGGGTAATTGAAGTCCTCCATGAGAACCAGGGCCTGTGATTTGGAAACTCCTGCTAGTTGTCCATAGAACGCCTCATCCGCCTCCTCCTTCTGGTCTGGACGTCTATAGCAGACACTCCCCCTGCACCTAGGGCCAGAACAAGCATTATCTTGGTTAATGGTTAAACCTTTAATACAAGGCTGAAGAAAGATAAAGACAGTTATGGGCTAATCCTGCAAACACTTATGCACTGGGGTAACTTTACTCCTAGGAGTGAGTAATTGCTTTGACCTCTGTGGATCTGCTAGTGTGTATGGTCACAGGATTAGGCCCGTAAAAAATCCGCTCTTAATACTTGATCATCCATTGGGGAATAATATGAACCTCCTGAGGAAACCGAGTGAAAGCAAAGCAACATATGCGTCTGACGAAGTGGGATTTTCTCCCACAAAAGCTCATGTGATAAATAAATCTGTTAGCCTTTAAAAGTGCCACAGGACTCTGTTGTCTTTATATAATAATAATGTTTGGAAAACAGAATCACAGGGCCCAATCTTACAGGCATTTCTGCACCAGAGAAATGTTATGCATTTGAATAGTCCATTGACTTCAAGGGATCCGTAAGTGCCTGAAATGTCTCATGTGCACAAATATTTGCAGGGTCAAGGCCATAGCAAACAGTTTTCCCAAATAAAGACCTGCCTTTCTATTGTACGTGTATGTTCTGTAATTGGTCCATTCCCTATGTAAACTGAGCCAGGCTTGCAAGGTGGGATGGGCACGCTTTCATTCACAGTACCTGAAAATATCCACATTGCCTTTCCAATAGTTCCCTATTCAGAAAATCCACCCACTTTTGTACTTACATTCTTGCTAGTGACACTGAATCTGCACTAGTTATGTCTATTAAGTTACTTCCCACTGCTGTGAAGAGCAGATTAGCTGGTTGTTTTGCCTCAATGGCTAAAGAACTGTTAAATGTTTTGAGGCTGAAAGGCAATCAGATAAGGACACACCTGGCAGGGCCAACACACAGTGACTGTCAGATAAATGTGTCTGTGCAGAAATGACACCACTGAAGTTTGGAGGAAGGGGGCAGGGACACAGCAAGGAGGGACGTGCATAAGGGGGGATGGGGCTCCCCAGTAATCATCCATGGCACACAGCTACTCCGGGACCAAGGACTGTGTGCAGAGCAAGTTTCTCAAGGCCCCAGGGCCACTGCAGGAGTTGACAGCTCCTCCAGCCCTGGTCTTGGTGAGCACAGAACACCTGAACATGCCCCTCCAAAAGGGATCAAATGTAATTCGTGTGCACACCCTTGACAGCAAGAGAAAAATCTGAGTCCGGGATCTCTAAAATGGATGTGTGTAAATGAAGGGAATGCAGACATTGCAACAACACCCTTTCCTGGTGCAATTAGTTTCCTAAACCAGAGCGATTGGTGCCCTCATTACCACCTTTCAGAAAGTAAGCCATTTGGCTAGCTTATGCTGGGATTAGTTGGAATCTGTGTGACTGCCAGAGAAAACATGTCTTCTCCTAACCCAGCAAATCACTGCACTTGTGGTTCCCCCTGAGCGGATCAGGGCTGAATGCAAGACACCAGGGACATCAGATGCAGTCAGCACACACGGGGACGGGCTGCAGCCGCTAGGGGAGGTACTTGAAGAGCGAGTGGGAGGGAGGGAACTTAGGGGCGGTTTCCTGAGTCCTTTGAATCAAAAGCAGCCCATGTCGCACCTCCAGGCCCCAAGCTGTGCCAGCTGAGTGAGTATGGCGGGGCTCAACATCCGCAGCGTTCTCGTGACCGGATCCAATCGGGGAATCGGCCTGGAACTGGTGAAGCAGCTTGTGGGGAAGTCAAACCCGCCGCGGTGGGTTTTTGCCACCTGCCGGAACCCTGAGGGAACAAGAGGCCAGGTCAGGAATTTCCTAACGCTGTTCTGTTGTTGGCCCTGCTCCAGGAATATGCACCTGCTGCTAAATAACCGGAGCCAGGCAAGGCTGGAAGCTGCCCTTGGGCTCGCATTGGTGTCCATAAGCCAGGGTGCAGGGAGGCTGTTTTTCTGACCTGCGTCCCTGGAACGAACCGGTGCCTTCTGCTGGTAATTGTGTGGCTGTTGCTGTGCCTGTGTGAGCACACAGCAAGTGCATCCATCTGTGTTCAGCAGCACACACACAGCTGAGCTGGGGCCACCGAGAGAAACCTGCACGCACCTAAGCACTCAAGACACTCACACTGAGGACACTCAGCCTCTATCTGCTTAAAACGCTGACCCACACTGGCCTTCTGGGTGTGGAGCAAAACTGTGTCCCAGAACCTGACCCTGATTGAGTCTGACAGCTAGTCCAGAGCCTGCGCCCTCTGGCTAAGGACTGAACATGGAACTCAGTAGGGGTTGGTAAGATCCAGCTGCTTTTGAAGGGACCCCAAAACTTCTTATTAACATTGTTGTTCCTATTATTTTTTAAATTATTTTCTCTAGAGTCTGCATTTTGACCAAAAAATTTCTCAGGTGTCGAGACCTTGGACCTTTTCCACCAGAAAAGTGCATACAGTAAAAAATCAATCAGTAGAAAGATGGGTCCCAGGCAGGGCTCTAACTGATTCTCTCCTTGTTCCAGGGTAGATCGGTAGTAACTCTAGTACAGCTACCAGAGGTGGCCTTTGGCTATTGGGGGCCCTAGGTGAAGGCCCCCCTATAGGCCCATTGTGAGGCCCCCTGCCACTCCTTGTCCCCAGCTTCCTTCCACATGGCCCCGTCCCCCTGAGCCAGCTCCTCCCCCTCCTGCTGATCCAGGCAGAAGCAGAAGCAGCTTTTGAGGTAGGCGAAGCAGGCGATGGGGCCCCTTACTGCTTGGGGCCCTAGGCGTGTGCCTGCTTCGCCTACCCCAAAAGCCACCTCTGACAGCTACACTGCAATTAATCTGGCAGCTGAGAAATAGAGGAACCTCTAGTTATAGATTTTGTGCAGCTGAATAAAGAGAAACAGGAGTTTAAATTAAACACCTTTGTTCCATTCCAGTCCAGCCCCTAGGTGTCTGGAGTTCACTCTATTCTATGAGCTTCTTTTCAGAGCCCAGAGGACAAACAAGTTATGCTTTAAACTCACAGCATCACCAATGTGTCACTGACACCCAATGGGACTTAGGCACCAAAGGGCCTGCATCACAGCTGGAAATAAGATTTAGCAAGTCATTGAGGCCCAGCTCTTTAAGGGTATTTAGGCATTATTGTAATGCCTACATTTCATTTTTGAAGGGATTTTAGGTGCTTAGGAACGTACATTTTTTGAAAATGATACTTTGGCTCTTAAATCAATTCGGCTTTGCAGCGCTGAGCGTAGCCTTGTGATGTGGAGCAGAGGAATACCTAAATACCAGGAAAAATCTGGACCTAAATGTCCATCTTGGTCACATGGAGCATCCCTCAGTGGACTGGAAAGGCTCGTTCTCTGGAGCATCCCTCAGTGGATGTGAGAGCCCCTCTCTTCCCTCACTGCCCAGCAGGTTGTCGAGAAGATCTTGCTTGGAGCTCAGGCAGGATCTCACTTGCTTTTCTTTCCCCTCCTTCTCCCACAATTCAGCCAGCAGCTCCAGCAGTGCCCTCTTTCCGATACCTCTGATTGTGGGTGCAGCACCCCCACACACCAGGAGCCACTCTGATCCATGACGGCAGCATGTTGAAAAATAAGGCATTACCTCCCAGGACACATCAGCGCCTTCTCCCTGTTGTGTGGTAACTCACAATCGGTGAACAGACTCATCAACTGGGGTAACTGGCGCCACAGTGCAGAAGCACTTTACCCAAAGAGCTGGTTACAGGGGGAACCAGCCTGAATCCCTCGATAAAGGTGTGAAAGATTTCAGGTCCAGAGCAGAAGTATCGGGCCATGACTGTGACGGGTAGGGAGGGAAGAAGAGGCAGAAAGGGGAAATAGTTTGGGTCAAAGTCACCAGTGGAGTCCTCACTGGAGCCTAAGCTGGACACCCTTGTAGCCCAGAGAAGAAGAAGGCTGACCCAGAAGTGGGGAGGCTGGGATCAGTAGGCGAATAGATTCAGCGTGTCTCCTGGTAGACTTCCTCTGCCAGGATAGCTCCTCCCAAATGGAAATGAAAACCCACAGGCTGCAGCTCCCTTGGCGAAGGGATCCTGGGGCCTCAGCCTGCCCTCCCCAGAGGAAAGCTGACTCCAGGGCAAACCAGTAGAAGTGACCAGCCACCAAAGGGATCAGTGTACAGGGAAAGTGGAAAAGAAACTGAATTTCTAGCACTGAGCTCAACAAAGGACCAATGGGGAGGGGCCATTGGAAGTGAATGCTGATGCCTGGAGGGTGCAAACACCATAGAGCAAGGTAGTGAAAAATCAAAGAGTTAAAAATATATATATATCAAAGTCAGATTGTTGTTGTTTAAATTAAATACAGGTTTATTTTTTAAAAATAAACCCATGGTAAATTATATTTGAAATGTAAGGCCTATGTTTATTATCATACATTAAAATCTTTTAAATTAAATACAAAAGTTAATATTAACCAGTTCAGCTTTGCTGCCAAGCTTGAAAGAAAATCAAGCTACTGAGCTGCTGGAAGTTAGTGGCTAGGTGCTGGAAGTTTGTTGAAGTGCTAATCCAGCTTTTGACAGCAGGCACCCCTTCTGCCGGTGCAAAGAATATTTTTTTCAGATCAATTTATTTAACTCATTAAGATCATTCAAAGTTAAGAAGGCAGTTAGGAGCTGAAAAACCAAAAAAGCTTGTTTTTCCAATCTATGAATAAAAATGAAGTGTTAGGATGTGATCCCCTCATTCTAAAAATTTAGCGGAACATGATACCAGAAACCATCACTTCAGTTCCCTAATCATAGATACTTCCTTTTGTTATAATCAATCAATTTTAAATGCAAAACATTTTTATAAGTAATTTTTTTTCTTAGGTATTCTGCACATTTATAGTTTTATTTTAACTATTACCCCCTGAAATGCTGGTTTTGCACAGTTTACATTGATTTGAATTCGCATCCAAATTAAACTTGACCCAAATCACAAGTAAAAAGGTAATCGTTTAGTAAGAAATGCATCGTTCACCAGTGATGGTTCTTGACGTTCTGGCACGTCCCCACTTTGGAGCACTTGATTTTGCAGTTGTAATGTTCTTTCAGTGTAGGGCTTTTTGTGTGTAACCAAACATGGGGTGTCCTTGAAAACCCTGTTGTCAGGGGGCTGGTCCAGTGTCTAAGGGCCTGGTCCAGCTCCCATTAAAGTCACCAGAGAGACTCCCATGGACGTCCATGAGAGTTCTCTTGTGCTGCTGCTTTCCTCAATTCTCCACTTTTCTCTGGTTTAGGAGCTGCGGGAGCTGGTTTCCAAACATGCGAACCTGGTAATGGTGAAGCTAGGTATGTGTTCTGCCTACCAACAATTCCCTGTGTGCCTGGACTCTCTGTCCGTGGGACTGCCCTGGTCCCCTCTCCTTATCCCTTTCCCTACCACACTCAGCTGCCACCCCTCGACAGCACTCCTGTGCTTCTCAACTCTCCGGCAGTACTGCAAAGTCATCTTTGCACAGCTTCCCGAAGCCCCTCTCTGCTACTCAGCTCTGGGACTTGTTCCAGCCTCCCCCCAACCTGATGGGATCTCGCTGTGCGAACTTGCTCCTCACCTCCATTGGTGTGGCTGTGGACTTGGCAGACCCTAAAGACTGGCCCTGGGTCAGCACCCATCTCTCTGTCTGGGTCTTGTTCATGCAGTGGTGCCCATTAGAGGAGGCAAATCCCTGCTGCACAAGGCTTTTGCTCCTGCTCAAAGATTGTAGGCAGTGGAGCTGGACCACATTCAAACAGTGTTCCTCAAGAGTGGCTGCCTGGGTGGTCAGCAGCAACACTCTGGCTGCAACGGGCACAGTGCCAAGGGGTGGTGGGCAGTGGTGTGGCCTGGTGCATGGGCTCATAATGCCATGGCAGAGGGCAGCAGCACAGCGTGAGGAAGCCTGCCAAGAACTCGGCTCAGTGGTGGCGGCTCATGCACTGGGCGTGGCAGAGAGAGGAGAGATTCAGGGTCCCTGTGAGACAAGGGAAACAGAATTTACAACTTCCCAATCTGACTGGGCACCATGGGACACAGGCCTCAGTGCCATGTTGAGCCCAGGGCACAGCTGCGGGAGGCCAGAGCACCAGCATGCACCTGCGAACTGGGAGGCTCTGGGGGAAAGCACCTGGCTCAGCGATGGTGAGTGCTGAACTCCCGGGAGGGTTTATTCCCTATCGGGGCGAGTGCCTAGGAGAGGTCACAGCCCAGGGCTTTGCAGGAGGCTTTTGTACAAAAGGGCCACTCCAAGCTAGGGACATAGATGGCGTGAGCATCGAAGTGGCTTTGGGTGGCATGTCGTCCAGCTCAGCTCTAGTTCCCTCAGAGCTGGGGGGGTGTGACAGCCTCAGATAGCCTGTCGGGAACGAGAATGTCCGTAGACCTCGCTCACGCCTGCATCCAGTGCAGCAGGAGGAGGAGCGGCCCAGACAGACCCACATGGCCCGAGCCCCATGACTCCCACCACTGCTGTTCCAAAGCCAGCACTCCAAGCTGTCCTGAAGGGGGCTGGATGGCAGGTCGATGCTCACAATGCTGCAGCTTCGCCACTGTAGTGCTCCCAGCATAACACCGCCGCGAAACTTGCTCCCAGCAGCACAGTTACTCCAACCCACAAGAGGCGCTGCTAGAGTCCTCCTGCTGACGGAGCGCCGTCTACACCAGAGGTTACGTGGTGCAATTGACTTGCTCAGCGGGTGTTTTTTTCACAACCCTGAGTGGCATAGTCACACCAGTTGTGAGTTTATAGTGTGGGCAACGTGGGCTCACTAGTATTTGGAGCAGAAGATAAACAGGGGCATGGGTGGATTTTATTGTAGGCAGAGGGGCTATGCCTCCCCAAAATCTTTCCCTGCCTCCTGGGAAAGCATTAGGTATGGGCTGCGAAAGCATCTTTCCTTGCTTTCTCTGTGCCCACAGCTTGCTGCAGAGGCAATAGCAAAGCTGCGAGCCCCACAGTACTTTAGATCTTGAAAAAACCAAACATTCAGTAGGTGGATGCAACAAGGCAAACTCCTTAGAATCTACAACAGAGTCCTGTGGCACTTTTAAAGATTAACAGATTTATTTATCGCATGAGCTTTCGTGGGAGAAAATCCCACTTCGTCAGACGCTCATGCGATAAATAAATCTGTTAGTCTTTAAAAGTGCCGCAGGACTCTGTTGTCTTTCTACAATAGACTAAGGCCATGTACACACTACAGGAATAATTGCGCAATAAGCCCATTGCGCTTTAAAAGTCACGTGGTTTTTGTTGCGCAAGATCATGTACACACTACGCTGCCTGTGACGGAACAGAGCCCCCCCCCCCCTGCAATTCGCAATTCCACAAGAAACCCAATTGAATTGTGGGAACCTATCCCACAGTTCCCTCCATCCCGAATTTTCGCTAAGACTCCTAGGAAGAAGAAGAGTAGCGCTGTGCACTATGGGTAAAGTCTTGCTTTCCCATGGTGCATTCTGTTCCCCTCGCGTCACGACAGTTGCTACTAGCAACTCGCGCCCATTTTCAACTTTAGCGCATTTCTTCCAAGAAGTCCTTTTGCAGCAACATGGATCCAGCTCTGATCTCGACTGTCGCCTTCAGCATAATGAATACATCTCGGCTAGTGGCACAGTGTGCATTCAGCTCCGAATCAGACCAGGATTCGGATGACTCCGGGCTGGTGATTGCCATGCAGGACAACAGCACCGCATTGCTGAGCTCCTTCACAGAGCATCTGCACACGGTGCACCGCCGGTTCTGGTCATGAGAGACGAGCACAGAGTGGTGGGACCGCATCGTTTTGCAGGTGTGGGATGATGAGCAGTGGCTACAGAACTTTCGAATGTGGAAAGCCACATTCATGGAACTGTGTGAGGAGCTAGCCCCTGCCCTGCGATGCAAGGACACCAAAATGAGAGCCGCCCTCACCGTGGAGAAGCGTGTCGCGATCGCGCTGTGGAAAATGGCGACTCCAGACTGCTACCGCTCGGTCGCAAATCAGTTCGGAGTCGGCAGGTCGACCGTCGGGTTAGCACTTTCTCAAGTGTGCAGAGCCATTAATCGTGTTCTGCTCAGGAGGACAGTGACGTTGGGAAACGTGCGGGAGATCGTCGATGGATTTGCGGACATGGGATTCCCGAACTGTGGGGGGGCAATAGACGGCACTCACATTCCTATTCTCGCACCGGAGCATCTGGCGACTCAGTATATTAATAGGAAGGGATACTTTTCCATGGTGCTTCAGGCACTCGTGGATCACAGGGGGCGTTTCACTGACATAAATGCGGGGTGGTCGGGTAAGGTGCATGATGCTCGCATTTTCAGGAACACGGGACTGTACCGTAAGTTGCAAGCAGGGACCTTCTTGCCCGATGATAAAATTACTGTTGGGGATGTTGAGATGCCCATAGTCATCCTAGGGGACCCAGCCTACCCACTGATGCCTTGGCTTATGAAGCCTTATACCGGAAATTTGGATCGCAGCAAGGAGCGCTTCAATTACCAGTTAAGCCGGTGCCGAATGACCGTAGAGTGCGCCTTTGGACATTTTAAAGGGCGCTGGCGATGTTTGTACGGGAGGCTAGACTTAAATGAGGACAACATTCCTGCCGTCATTGCGGCATGCTGTGTCCTGCATAATGTTTGTGAAAATCGGGGGGAGAAATTTCCCCCTTCCTGGGACGTGGAGGGTGAGTGGCTAGAGTTTGCCTTCCAGCAGCCAGCCACTAGGAGTATCAGGGGGGCACAGCTGAGAGCTGTGCGCATAAGGGAGGCACTGAAGGAGCATTTTAGTCATGGGGACTTATAGGATGCATTATATTGTTGGGCAATAGTGTACCCGCGTAGTATTGAGTGCTTATCATTGGGGGGGAGGGGGTTGTGTACTTTACTATGCTCGACTGAATGAATACCAAACATGCATCAACAAATCTTATTGTGTATCAATAAACAGACTGTGCAATGTTCAAGTGTTTCAGTTTTATTATTATGGAACATTAAATATTAACAGTGCATGAAGAAGGGGCTATAGTTGCGTGTAGGTGCGTGTCTCAATGCCATAGCTTGGTGCAGGAGTGGAGGTAACATTATACTAGGAGTGTCCCTGGGCTTCAAAGAACTGCTTGGGGGGCGAATGGGGCATGGGGGACATAAACTGTTGCTGTGGCTGCAGGGGGGGGCGAGCCTGGAGCAGACCAACCATGGTCTTCATCAGCTGGGTCTGCTCCTGGAGGATGTTTATGAGGGCATCCTTCTGCTTCTGCCTTTTCCCATAGTTTTCTTTGCGCTCCTGCCGGCACTCCCGCCTCCACTGTCTAGTCTCCCTTGCGGATGCCTCGTTGGACTGCATCAGCTCCTGGAAGATATCCTCCTTGCTCCTGCGAGGCCTCCTCCTTATCTGTCTGAGCTGGTCAGCTGGCGCAGACCACCGACCTGCGAAGGTTGTTTCTACGGAAAAATGAAACATTATGAGTAGTGCTATTGTTCTCACTTTGGTTAGAGGGACGGTAAGATGCTCTCCCGCCATATTCCGCTGTGTCCACGGGACAGGGCATTGCCGGGGACTGAAAGGGCTTTTGAAAAGGGAGGGCAGGGTTGCAGAGACAAGACACACAGCTCCGTGAACTATTTGCAGTGCTTGGGGCGATTATTTCACATAGGGCACTGCCATGGAAGCCGATATCTCGCTGCTTAGAGTGCCACTGCAAGCCAGAATGCATATCCTGCATGTAACTGCTTTTCAGCCGGGACCGTACGCTGCTGGCTTGTGCGTGGCCAAGGTTCCCGCGGCCATGCTTTGAAACTGGCGAGGGAGAGTTTCCATCTATGGGGGAGGGAAAACGGTCGCTCTACCATCGCATTTAACTAGGAGGCTGTGGAAGTACATCGAGGACACCTTCAGTGATCTCAATGGAGATGATTTCTTGGCAATTACTGCATGCATTGATGCACTGCTCATGTAATGCGGGGTAAACCCCCCCCATCCAAAAAAGAAAAGAAAGGATGAAACTAAAAATGCCCATTTCCTGCCCGCTCTTCATTTACCCGCAAAGCTTATACTAGTAGCATAGAAGCCACTGCTCATGAAACTTACCGGGGCTCCCCTCTGCTGCCTCTGAAGAAAGCATGGAGAGGGAATCTGGGCAGCTTGGGTCAGGCGGCGTGGAGAACAGCTCCTGGCTCCCTAGGTCGGGTGCACCGCTATCACCGTCCATGTCGTCTTCCTCCTCCGCATCCTCGTCGACGAATAGCTCGTCACCGTCTGCTCTGGTGTCCTTTTCAGGGGCTATTGCCGATGTGTCTATGGTAGCTTTTGGGGTGGTTGTGGGATCGCCGCTCAGGATTGCTTCCAGCTCCTTGTAAAATCGGCATGTAGCCGGCGCTGAGCCGGACCGCCGGTTTGCCTCTCTGGCTTTGTGGTATGTAATCCGCAACTCCTTCACCTTCGACTGGCACTGCAGAGTGTCTCTCTCATACCCCTTCTCCGTCATTGCCTGAGAAATCTGGCCAAAAATGTCGAAATTCCGCCGGCTGCCACGTAACTGTGCCTGCACGGCGGACTCTCCCCAGATGCCTATCAGATCAAGCACCTCTGCTGTTGTCCAGACTGGAGCATGTTTGCTGCGATGAGCCGCCATTGATCTTGGAGCACACAGCTGCAGCAGCACTCCACAGCAAGCAAACAGGAAGAGTGAAGAATTCAAAAATTCCCGGGACTGATGGGAGGGCGTGTAAGGTGACGTCACAGCCACAGAGTACAGAAGGAAGTGCAGAAGGGATGGAATTGGAATTGTGGGCCATTTCCAGAGGTTTCACATTGTGCGGTAACCGTACACACACGGACTATCGCGCAATAGCTGTTCCGCATTAGCCGCTAGCACCCTCGTTTTGGCGGTTTACATGTTGCGCGGTAAGAGGGCTGTTAACGCGCAACAACAGTGATTTGTGTGTGGACGCTGTGCCTCTTAACGCGCAATAAAGGGCATTATCGCACAATAACTTTGTAGTGTGTACAAGGCCTAACACGGCTACCCCTTTGGAATTTGACTTCTTTGAATCTGTGCTTAATCACTGACATTTAAAAAGGCAGGAGCAAGCTACATGTGACACGAACAGACACAGAGCAATGGCAGCCCATAGCTCTAAATTAGGTGATAAGTATCCTCACAGACGGACAGCCCAGCCCAGCTTTGGAATTTCAGGTTACCAGTTAAGTCTACAGAGGCTGTTACAAATACTGTGAATGGGTTTTTTAACCAAATCCAGGGTTGCACTTTTCTAGGACCTGCTTTTTCCTTTCTGAGGAGTTTCTGTTCCTTTGATATAATGCCGCCTCCTCCTCATCATCAAGTAGACAGCTATGTCACTGTGTATATGCACCTAAATATTTATATAGGATAGGAAGCAATCCAGACAATTATTTGAACTGGTGTAAACTGGTTGGTGTAAGTGTAGATACATGAGGTATAATATAGAAAAGGCTATATTGCTTTAAAAGTTGCAGGGAATGAATCTGGTTTAGAGCATTTATGTTTGTCCAGAAATAATTGTGATTTACAGTCTCAATAGAAACTGAGTAGTATATCTGTGATGGGGTGGGTATATATTGTCCCCATGTACTTCACATAATTCACAAGGGGACAGACAAACAGAGCTGTCTTCCTTCCCATGGGCAGTGGAGAAGTGCATAAAAAAGAAATATAAATTAAGGTCTGCTCATCCATGCCCTGGAAAGGAGGGGCCGTGTCAATGAGCGGGGAGGGTGGTGGTGGTGAAGAAAGAAGTACATTCACTTAAAACGGTGATGGACAGTCAGTGCTGGGTGGGGGAATGCAGGAGGTGCTGAGGGTGAATGGGCATGGCTGGGGGCATGGTGGGGGTGTTGCATGATGCCTGGGTGGGGTGGGGCCCGGGTCCCATGGAGCTGCCTTCCCCAAGGGAATTTCCAAAATCCGCCCATGAGCAGGAGGCAGGGTGAATGGGGGAAGTGAATCCTGGCAGCTCCTCAGTACATGAGACACCCTGTGGCATGCAGCCTATGAACAGCATTTATTTCTGCTGGCAGAAGAGTGTCATCTGATGCCTGCAGGGAGATGGCAAGGTTAGACTGTTTGCATTAGGTAGAGCACCAAGATCATGGTCAGGTGGCTGGGTTAATTTAGGACACAGACTTGTTTCTTGGCCCCTTCCCCTTGAATTCCCCTTATGGTTTTCTCTGGCATCCTGCCAGACTTCAGTGTCCAGTTCATGGCAGGAATTCCAAAAATGCCAGGAGCATGAAAGCTCAACCAAGCTGATCTGGTATTTTTGTGGCTGTTTTTTTAACCCTCTGATGCAGCTCTGGCTTCTCTGCACGGATTGGCCCTGCCCCATGACTGCTTCTCCAGCACGGGACGCATGAGCATAACTCTGAGAGAGGGGACGGTTCCCCACATTAAAACGATGAACCCATAGGATGTGGAGTCCTTGCTGCCCCTGTTTACTCTCCCACCCCTTCCTCAGGTTCAGCGTGCCAGCTCCCGTCTGAGCCACAGCTTCTGTGGGCTGTCTCTACAGCTCCTTGGGGAAGTGGAGAGCGAGTTCTTAGCTTGGATATGTCAATTCACGCTCACTGCTACAGGCTATGAAGACAGACGCTCAGGGACTACCGTGACTCACTTCTCTGAGCAGACATTGCTTGGGGACCGACATCTCGACAGCAAATTAGTGAGGTGATCTGGCTGGAGCGTGGCTCACCAAACAGGGTTAACTGAGGCCATGCACACACTACAGACTTGTCCCGCAATAAAAGTTACTGCGGGACAAGGAAAGCGCTATAAATATAGCGCTTTCTTGTGTACACACTGCTGTTTCTTTCGCCAAGGAGCATTCACCGTGTGAATGCTCCTTGGCGAAAGAAGAGCAGTGCATGGTGGGCACCTGTCCCACCATGCACTGCCCACAGCCAGCCCCCTAGCCCAGCTGCAGGGCTTCCGGTGGCAGGGGGGGCTGCGTTGCCAGCCCCCCCTGTCATCCGAACCCCTGGACTGTGCTGGGGGGCCGGCTCTGATTTGAGCCGGCCCCCCAGCTCAGCTCCCGGGCTCCGGGTGTCAGCAGGAGCCGCGACGCTTAAGCGCCGCGGCTCCTGCTGACAGCCGAACCAACTGGGGGATTGGGTGGCAGCAGAAGCCGTGAAATTGACATATTTGACAGCTGCAATCTGCGACTGTGCCGGGGGGGCCGGCTCGACTCGAAGCCGGCCCCCCAGCACAGTCCAGGGGTTCAGGTGGCGGCAGAAGCTCCGGTGGAGCTTCTGCTGCCACCCAATCCCCCAGTTGGTTCGGCTGTCAGCAGGAGCCGTGAAATTGACATATTTGACAGCTCCAATGTCCCAGAGTGGCCCGGTTTGGCACTCTGGGACATTTCTGGAGGCTGTCTATTGCGCAAAAAGCATCCACACGGGCTGTACCACGGAACAACTGTTCCATGGTAAGCCTTACCACCCTCATTTAGGTGGTTTACATGTTGCGCAGCAAGAGGGCTGTTGCCGCGCAACAAGAAGCTTTAGTGTGTGGACGCTTTCATTGTTATCGCGCAGTAAGGAGCCTTACCGCGCAATAACTTTGTAGTGTGTACAAGGCCTGAGTGCAGCTCGCTGCATGCAGGGTTAGCCTGACTTTCAGCAGAGATCTCTGAGGAGGTGACACAACAAGAGGGCTGCCCTGACCCCTACACTCACATTCCCTTCGCCATCTTCACAGATGCTGTCAATCCAGTGAGCATTCAGGAAGCAGCCAAGACGGTGGAGGCTCAGCTGGAAGATTCGGGCCTGAACCTGTTGATAAATAATGCTGGCATCTTTTCTAACGTGACTCTGGAAACAGTGGACGCTGAAGAAATGCTGGGTGCCTATAAGACCAACGTGGTGGGTCCAATGTTGGTGGGCCAGGTAAGGCTACAGTGGCTGCAGTGTTGAGTTTCCAGGGAGCAGGTTTGAGGAGGGAGATGTCTGGGGTGGACAGGAGGGTCTGGAACAACAGGAGGGCTGGGCTGGGCAGAGCTTTGGACTGGAAAGTTGGAACGGTCGGTTGTGTCTGCATGATGGGAGGCGGGATACTACACTCCGCACCTGTACCAAAGGGGTTAAAGGCGCTGGAACATGGTGGCCATATCCCTGAATGCCCCTGGGGCCCGTGAGTGGTTAGGTGGGCTTAAGAGAGGCAAGGGAAGGCCCTGGGGAGGGGAGAGCTAGAGGAGAAGGTGTAATGAGATTGAAGGCCCCAGAAAGAGTCGGCTCTTGGATGCATCTCTAGAGGCCACCTATGTGGCTGGCATAGGCCAAAGAACACATGAGAACTGAAGCAAAGTTGATGCAACCCTGCATCTGACCGCCACAGCGCGTGCTGAGTGGCAGTTTGGCTACAGTGTGCTGAGTTTTCTTTTTTAGGGTGCACAGTTATTAATGTAATTACGTCCCTCCAAACGACCAAACACTGCAAATCTTTATCCCTCCCAAGTCCCAGTCCCAGTCCCAGGGTTGGGGGTTGCAGGATGTGGGCAGGTCTGCAGGGTTCAGGTGGGCACAGAGGGCATTGCACTGGCCCTGCGTTGTGGAGCTGGGTGGCTCTTTCTTTCAGGGCAGCTGGCAGATACCCGCAAGCTGAACCTGTACACCAGCAAGGCAACTGATGGATAGCTGCCCAGCAGGGAGGAGCTGAGATCTCCATATGTAGACTAACAGCACCCCCGGCTCTCCGTGCACTGTGGTTGCGTCCACTTCTGACTGAGAGACTGGCTGGGTGCTGTTGGCTGCTGTCAGTGGGGGCCACCAAGAGACCGCAGATAAGAACATCTCTGTTTGACCGTGAGCCGCAAAGACGCACAAGAACCCGTTTGAACAACATCCCCAGGGCCTGAGGGTCCCTGGCTGGAAATGGAAGACTCATGAATCCTGATGCATCAAGCTAGACATGGCTATTGAAGTTTCTGGCTACTTCCCAGCAGTGTGTGGCTGTGGTGTTTGGGAGTGGAGCCTGGCTCAGCTGTCCCTTTCCAACTAACTGCCTTGATGGCAAGAACTAGCTTGGTCACCCAATTGTCTGTAGCTGTCAAAGTATTTTATACTGCCCATGGTCCTGGTAGGGAAACTGAGGCATAAACAGGCACATTGGACTTGGCTGAGGTCCCAAAGCCGAGGACAGAACCCAGAACTCCACCTTCAGCCTGCCATGAGTTACCCAGCACTAGGCTAAGGAACAGGCTTCCAGGACAGTGTGGGGGAAGAGGGCGGGAGCTAATTTTAAAACCAGCTCACCCGTGGTCAGTGTATCCTCCCCAGGTTACCTGTGACACTATTCAGAGGAGCTGGCTCCTGGTGTGATGGCCAACGTCTCCTCACAGACCCCATGGGCTCTCTCCCCACAGGCGTTTCTGCCCTTGCTGAAGAAGGCAGCCCAAACAAGTGCTCAGAAAGGGCTGAGCTGCAGCAAGGCAGCCATTGTCAACATCTCCTCTGTGCTGGGATCCGTGGCACTTGTCCCTGAGACGTTCTTCAAGCCAGTCATCTCCTATCGCTGCAGCAAGGTAGGGCACCTGGCGTCAAGATGGCAAGGCTAGGTATCCCCCGCTCACATGCCCTGCCAGCCTGGGATGCTGTTCCAACTGTGCAGTGTCTAAAGTCATTGCTGGTGGGGTGGGGGCTCCTGGCAGGGCTGGGGGGACATAGCTTGAAGCTGTACGGTTCTTGGTTTTTGCACAGGCTGTGCCTTTAACTCTGGGTACATCCTCACTGCATCACAGAGCAGCCATTTCGGCCTGCAGCCATCCCAGAGGAGCAGCACACTCTGTGCTCTTTCCAGGGGCCAGGCAGCTGCTCCTGTGGCGAAAGGAACACAGCCATGGTCTCCTCTCACAAGCCGTCCGCCCGCAGGCTGCTCTGAACATGCTCACCCGGAGTCAGGCTCTGAGCTACATGAAGGATGGGATTCTGTGCGCTGCCCTTCACCCCGGCTGGGTGCAGACTGACATGGGCACTCGAGAGGTGGGTGCTTGGGTCACAGGGAGCAGGGATTGGGGTGCAGGGGTGGGCTAAGCACCCCAGCCGTGGGACCCAGGTATACCGAGCCTCACTCACTGGCCCTCTCCTGGGAGGGTGAACACCTGAGGCAGCAGGCATTCAGTTCTGTGCCCCTTCCATGGGGGCAGGGGCTCGGTCCCCAGGTAACTGGACTGCCTGAGTCCCAGAAGGGATGATGAGGGCTCGGTCCCATCCTGTGGCTGCCTGGGGGGAAGGCACCTGCACAGCATGGCACTAGCAGGACACTGGCTCTTGGTGGGGATAGAGGAGCAGTCGGGAGCCAGGTGGTCAGTGACAGTGACACCGGATTGGCAGGCCAGGGAAGGCTTTGGTTGTACCGTATCTGCCTGTCCCCACCTCCACCTTCTCCTGCAGACGCTGGCCCAGGACTGAAAGCCAAACCCACCTGTGCCTGACCTGCTCGCGCATGTGACCGCCCACTTGAATGCCTAC
This sequence comes from Pelusios castaneus, assembly GCA_007922175.1. Lineage (NCBI taxonomy): Eukaryota > Metazoa > Chordata > Testudines > Pelomedusidae > Pelusios > Pelusios castaneus. The sequence continues at coordinate 694,279 of ML688537.1, forward strand.
CTGGTCCCCTGTGCTGATTTTTGCTCACGAGTTGTGTGCACACTCCTGGGTCCGAATGAGGGCTGGCAGCATATGTACAGATAAACTGCCGCATACTCAGTCAGCCTGGGCCAGCCTGTATGGTTTGGCTTAGACCTAGGGCATCTTGTTGAGTTCTGGATTTTTTTTAATCATTGCAGGCTGACCTGACTGTGGAGGAAAGCATCCGGGGGATTCTCACGGTGCTTTCTGCTCTCTCGGAAAAACACAGTGGCAGCTTCTTGAACTGGGCAGGGAAGACTCTTCCATGGTGAGAGACCGGCATGAGTGCACAGGCTGAGAGCAGCAGCGTCCTGAGCCAGACTCACTGGTGGCTCATGGGGGCGAGGGCCCCCACAGACAAGGAGATTGTCCCCTTCTCCCCCCGCCTCCAGTCTGGCTGGACCACTTTGATTGGTTGGAGGGAAAGGCACTTTTCATACATTCATTTTGTTAAGCTTTCAGACTCGGGCAATTTTCACAGGTTCACTGGGCGCTTTAAGGATGTTAGAGTAGCAATGGAAAAGGATCACACCAAAAGACTGCTATTAAAGGGTTAAATTGTCTAAGTGGGACGGGGAGTTTTGTTTTGAGGAACCTGCAGAGTTTGTTTGTTTTGTTTCTCCATCTCCTGCTCTCTGACTGAGAAGGTGGAAGGCCTAGTTTTGCTGATCTGTACTGTTGCTTGTGCATTCAACTCTTATTTTAATCCTCTTTCCAATTAGTAAAGTTTTGTTAGACCAGTTCTGACTGCTGTCTGCTTTATTCAGCAGTATACCTCGACTTTAGCAAGGCTTTTGATACGGTTTCCCACAGCATTCTCATCAGCAAGTTAAGGAAGTATGGGTTGGGCGAGTAGACCGTAAGGTGGATAGAAAACTGGCTAGATCAACGGGCTCAGCGGATAGGAATCAATGACTCGATGTCTAATTGGCAACCGGTAACGAGTGGAGTGCCCCAGGGGTCGGTCCTGGGGCCAGTTCTGTTCAACATCTTCATTAATGATCTTGATGATGGAATAGACTGCGTGCTTAGTAAGTTCACGGATGATACTAAGCTGGGGGGAATAGTAGATACTCTGGAGGGCAGGGACAGGATCCAGGGAGACTTGGACAAATTGGAACACTGGGCCGAAAGAAACCTCATGAGGTTCAACAAAGACAAGTGCAAAGTCCTGCACTTAGGACGGAAAAATCCCATGCACTGCTACAGGCTGGGGACCGATCGGCTAAGTAGCAGCGCTGTAGAAAAGGACCTGGGGGTTATGGTGGACGGGAAGATGAATATGAGCCAACAGTGTGCTCTCGTTGCCAAAAAGACCAATGGCATATTAGGCTGCATCAGTAGGAGTATTGCCAGCAGATCGAGGGATGTGATAACTCCCCCACTATTCGACACTGGTCAGGCCGCATCTGGAATACTGTGTCCAGTTTTGGGCTCCCCACTACAGAAAGGATGTGGACAAATTAGAAAGAGTCCAGCGGAGGGCAACAAAAATGATTAGGGGGCTGGGGCACATGATGTATGAGGAGAGACTGAAGGAACTAGGCTTATTTAGTCTACAGAAGAGAAGACTGAGGGGAGATTTGATAGCAACCTTCAACTACTTGAAGGGGTGCTCCAAAGAGGAGGGAGCTAGGCTGTTCTCGATGGTAACAGAGGACGGAACAAGGAGCCATGGTTTCAAATTACAGCTGGGGAGGTCGAGGTTGGATATTAGGAAAAACTTTCTCACTACGAGGGTGGTAAAGCATTGGAATGGGCTACCTAGGGAGGTGGTAGAATCTCCATCTTTGGAGATTTTTAAGGCTCAGTTAGACAAAACCCTGGCTGGGCTGATTTAGTGGGAGTGGTCCTGCTTTTTAGCAGGGGGTTGGACTAGATGACCTCATGAGGTCCCTTCCATCCCTATTATTCTATGATTCTGCTAACAAAGGAAAGGTAGAGAGGGTTCAAACAGGAGACAAGTGGAGAGAGCAGACAAATTGCTGAGGGAAAGCAGAGCTGGAGCCCCGAAAGCTGGTAAAGGAGACGAGGTTTCCAGGATCAAGCAATGAAAAGTCTTGGTTCTTCTTTGTGAAGGCCCAAGCATTCCACCCCATTTGTGCCCTATCATGCTGTCTAAGCAAAAACACCCATTTTCAGGATCTTTAGACCAGTATTTCATAAATCCAGCCAAAAAAACACCTCAAAGAAATTCTGATGTCACAGAAGTACAGGGAGGTTCCTCAGAAAGGTCCAATGAAGCTAGCATTTGTTGGGAGGAGGAATTATGCAGTACTAGTGAGTTTGATGTTTGTGAGGACAAATGTGATAATGAAAATGACCCCGGGGGTACCATTGCTGGTCTATTGCCTGAGGTGTGTGTACCTACTTATGTAAATAAGTTACCTGGTCCAAGTGACATTGCACAGTCTAAGCAAGAAAATCCTATACAGCCAGTGCTAAAATATTTCCCACCAGCAAAATTTGGCAAATCATGGTGACATTTCAGTCGAGCCTGGTACAAACTGTACTCCTGGTTGGAATATAGTGCACTGGAAAATGCTGTTTTGCTTTGCTTCTCGTCATTTCACTGGAAAAGATGCAAGTAGTGGTGAAAATGTGTTTTCTCACAAGGTGTACAGCAACTGGAAAAAGGCTACTGAGAATGATTCAGGTCTGAGGCTGCATAACAGAACTGCAGACCGCAAAGACTGCATGGTGGCTTGGGAGAGTTACAGACAGGCAAAGGAGGCTCAGTTTTAGCCCAATTAAGTGACGCTCATAAAGAACTTACAAAAGAAAATAGACATTAATTACATGGCTACTCTTGCAGAAATTCTTTTGTTCACCTCTAAACAAAAAATTACTCAGCGTGGGACACTTGAAAAGTGATGAGATGAGTGACAACAGAGGGAATTTTCTTGAACTCTTGCAGCTAGTTGCAAACCATGATTCCAGAATTCAGTCTAAAATAGATAGTTTACCTCACAATGCAAAGTATACCCATCATTCAATTCAAGATGAATTGTTAGGTATCATGAGCAGAATGGTTCTAGAGTCAATTTCCCAAGAAGTCAAAGAAGCTGGGGGTTTTTTTTTTGCATTTTTTTGCTGATGAAACAAAGGACACATGTAAGCAGGAACAAATTTCACCGGTCCTCCGTTATTGTCACAGAAGCAATATATTTGAACGATGTGTTGGCTTTCGTCCATGTCATTCATTGGATGATACTTCACTAATGAGTTATATAAAGAATATGTTGTGGCATAGATATAAAAACCTGCATAGCACAAACCTATGATGGGGCCAGTGCAATGAGTGGAGCACTAAATGGTGTGCAAGCACAGTTTCTGGAAGAGGTACCACAAGCTATCTATGTTCATTGTTGCAACCACAGGTTGAACTTAACAGTTGTTGTTGTCTGTAAAAACAGATGTTGTTGCAAATTTCTTTACTTTTCTTCAACTATATATGTTTCTATCACATTCCTCTGTGCACTCACATTTCACTGAATTGCAAAAAGAAACTGGGAGCAGACTTATTGAATTGAAGGAATTGTCAGACACTCGCTGGGTATGTCAGATTGCACCATGCTTAGCTGTTAAAGCAACACTTTCAGTAATTTTATTGCTTCTGAATATAATCAGCAATTAATTGAATTCTGGAAGAAGTATAGAGGCACGTGGCATTCTAAACCAGGTAGAGCTTTGCATTGTGTTTTGTCTGAATCTTTTTAGTGAAGTGCTTCTTGCAAGTGATATGGATGGATTTGAAGCAGAACTGAGACTATTTCCAAAAGTTCTAGAGAGGTATGAACATGAGAGAGAAATAAAAATTTCCCCAATGAATCAAGTTCTTAATCTACTTGAAGAACTGAAAATGTCTTTCAATGAACTCTATTGATTGTGTGCTATCAAATGCAGGCTGTGAACAGACATTTTTGTGTCTGTGTCAAATTAAGGCCTATTTGAGGAACAGTATAGGTGATGAACACCTATGTAACATTGCCATACTGGCAATAGAAAAGAGACTCTCCAAAGCCCTTGACCTTGAAGCAGTGGTTAACCGCTTTGCAGAATTGCATAAGAATCAGCAGATTCCACTGCTGTAGATATTTACATGTGTGTTTTGCCTCTGTTCTCCTACTTGTCACTGACTTCCCACTTGATCAACTGATTAAAAAAAAGACATCTCACACATGAGGAAGAACACGGCCAGGCTGGGCCAACTCCCTAACACCTCACATTATATATGCTGTCACCCTTTCATTTCTGAAAGATCACCACGACCAGAGGTTATCATCTCTTCTTTATTCACAAATCTCGTTTCAATTCTTTTGCAATTTCAAATTCCAGATAGTCCTTCCTGTGAAGGATCACCCCTATATGCTTTTTACATAGCACATCCAAAGTAGTTCTCATACTTACAGTCCAAAAAGCCCCAGAGAAGCTCAAGTTGATCAAACCAAAGTAATTTACCCCAGGTCACACAGGCCCACTGATCACAGAGACCATCAAGAAGACTGCTTATAGCCCACGTTTACAAAAAGCCCGTTAGGTTAATGTCACCATCATTTCCTTCTTGGTTGTGACTGACATCTGATTCTATCTGAACACCCTGTACAGCAGAGGGCTATTTTGGATGGTCATTGTGTAGTGTAACAGGAGGGTAAGCAATAATCCTTCAAGAATGATTGAAACAAGAATCACAAATCAAAGAAGAGCTGCTATACAGCCTCTGGTGATCGCTCCGAGTCTGAAATGAAGGAGAAAGCCTATCTGTGTACTGTCAGCTTGATCAACCAGACCTTGGATAAACAACAGCATGTCTTGGCTTTCTTACCTGGCAAAGATTGTTCCTGTCTCAGTTTGCTCTGCTACCTCTCATGGACAATGTTCCCTCTAAGGTTTGGCGGCTTGTGTGCACAATTTTCAACCCATGTGCAAAACTTTTTCTGAATAAAATTTTTGTGCAAACTCACATGACAGAAATTATTGAAAAATATAGAATGAAAAATTAATGTTATTTCAAATTGTTTTTATTAATAATTTAAATGTATTTTATGCTTCCGGGACAGTGCGTCTCATCAAAGAAGAGGGGCAAAGAAGGGGTGGTAGGGCAAAAGAGGGCAGGGGTGGGGAGAGTGTGGGGACAAAGGCCATGGTGACAAGAGAGGGGAGCTGAGGGGTGGGATGGCTGGCAGGGGAGCATGGCAGGGCAGGGGAGAATGTAGGAGCAGGGCAGGGCAGGGGGGTGGCAAGAAAGGGAAGGGGAGAGGTGGCATGGCTGGCAGGAGAGAACATAGGGAAAAAGGTAGGAGTGAAGTTCCCTCCTCCTCCCTAGCACCTCACAGTGCCCAGCCCCTCCACTCCTGGGCCCCTCAACTTCCACGATCCTCGCCCGCCCGCAGCCCCTTGCGTGATCCTCCTCCACCTGCAGAAAGAAAAAAAAAACTAGAAAAAGAAAAAATGAAGGAAAGAAAGGAGAGAAAAGGCAGAGAAAGAAAGAAAAGGAAGGAAAGAAAAAAGAAATAAGGAAGGGAGGAAGGAAGAGAAAGAAAGGAAGGATGAGAAAGGAAAGAAAGAAAGAAAGAAAGAAAGAAAGGAAACAAGAATGAAAGAAAAAAGAAATAAGAGAAAAGAAAAAAGGAATAAAGAAAGGAAACAGAAGAAAACAAGAAAGAAAAAAGAAACAAGGCAGCCCCAGAGCACAGCTGCCTGGTTTATGGGGGTGGTGGGGGCTGCCCCGGCAGAGCAGCGGCCCTGGAGCACAGCTGCCCGGTTTGTGGGGGCTGCTGCAGCTGGGCTCCAGCAACGGGAGCTCAGCCGCTGGGCTGGGGGGGCAGCAAGGGCTGCTGGGCTGCACAGGGGACCCTCTAAGCTGCATGCGGGGGTGCGACAGCTGCTGTGTGGCTGCGCACCCACGCAGCTTAGAGGGAACATAACTCACGGACACCTAGTGTATTCCTGGGTGTGTCTGTACTAGGAGTAGCTCCAAAGTAAGCAACTGTATTTGAAAGAAATCCATTACCCGTGTTCTGTTCTACCTAATTTGTATATAAAATGTTTACATAGGGACTTGTTTGGAAGCTGTTTTCCTTGTTGTAATTTGAATTTGGTTGGTTAATGCTTGCTTGCAGTATAAAGAGCAATCTATGTCACCTAAATTCATCTAAATCAGTAGGATTTATTTCAGAGAAAATAAGTTCAGGGTGAGCGCTTGCCCACCCTGAAATTTAATGTGCTCCCTCTGTGCCTCCCCATACAAAAATTTCTGGAACCACCACTCACAGCCTACTGCCATCTGTGGGGGCAGGACATGCCCTCAGGGATCGAGGGCACACACTCACCTCCCCTCCCACCCTCCCGTGCCCTGAAATCTGAGCAGCACAAATCCCTTGTTTGGAAACATGCCTGTGGGTTCCCCACACATCAGTGTGACCTGCAGCCAGGGCATGAGTCACTAATAAATGCCCTGGGATGTGCCCATCCTCTCTCTTCTCTCAGCAAGCTTCTCCGCCCAACAGGTGTGTCTGCCCTGGTGTTGCGGGCTAAGCCCTCCCACTTGTCCCCAGATGGGGAAAGTCTGAGGGGCACAAGCAAGGAGGGCATCTCCCTGACCTCACAAATTAAGTGCACCATCCTTTGGGTTCAGGGCAGTACAGCCTAGTGGCCCTCAGTCAGTACATAGTCCCTAGGGTTCAGGGCAACATGGCCTAGTGGCCACAGAGTAGGTAAATAGCCCCTGGGGTTCAGGGCAACAGGGAGTTCTCATGGAGGATGGTGCCCAGGTAGGGGGGGCTCTAGCCCTCCTGCTCCATCAAGCCCTAGCCCAGAGCCCTGTCACTGGTGGGGTTATGGCACCAAGTCAGCAGGGATCCAGACCACAACATCCTGACCGTCAGCCAAACCACCCCTGGCTCCACAACCCAGGCCCCCTGGGCTACTTCCTACTCGAAGAGTTTCCTCTGGTGTGGTCCCAATCCAGGTTTCCTCACCCCGACACGGGCCACCAGCTGCTTCTCTGGAGAATCTTGGAGTCAGTCAGCAGTAGTCAGCACCTGGGATTCAGCCTAGGGGCAGCTGTCACTGCATGCTTACGCCCAGTCGCTTCCTCCCGCCTTGATCCCTTCCCCTGCCTGGGGCTGATACCACTCCTGGTCTGGAGCTTCCAGCACAGGTCCTCCCAGACTGAACTGAGCTACTCCCTTCTATTCTAGGGCAGCACTCCAACCAGGCCCGGCAGGGCTTTTGTAACCTTCAGGTGGGCTAAAATTAATTCAATTGCCCTTCTCCAGTGCCTCACAGAAATAAACCCCAATCCCTGTGGAGAAAGCAGCTGGAGACCCAGGATCCAGTCTGTATGGGACTCACAGCAAAGTGCTCAGAGTTACTACCCCACATTAAAATACTACTAAAAACAAACCTAACAATGAACTTTATTAACTACTAACTAAATAAACCTTATCCTAAGAAAACAAAATGAAGTTAGACAGAACAATCCCTACAGAAACCCCGCAGGAAAGATACCCAAGAGTCCCAAAGTCCAGGTGGAGTTCACCCAACTCTCAGCTACAGTCTTTGTGCAAGTCTAGAGGCATGAGAGGCAAGAAATAGCTGTCCTCTTCTTCTCGCATTGCAGGAATCTTCTGTAGAATTCTACACAGGCTTTTCCTTCTCCTTTGGAACCAGCACCATCTGGTCAACGCACTGGTTAATCAGCCCTCAGCCCCATATGCATGTGCCCAAAGTCTGTTTCAGAAGACTCCATAGGAGAGAAAACATGTTCACTCCTGGCTCAGCTTCTCTTATGAAAACTGAGCACATGGGCTCATCTCAAAGCAGCTCCTGCCTGCTGCGTGCACAGACTGCTGCTCTCATCTCATCTCATCTGACTCTGAGCACAACAGCAGGGCACCCTGTGGAGCATGCTCAAAATGCTACCACTCCCTGCTTCCAGAAGTTTCTAGTTGTGGGTAGCTAATTCGCTCAGCAACAGTAACCCACCCTCAGTAGGTCTCTTAAAGAGATAGCCCTTTTTAGGCATAAGGGTTACACTTCCACCACCCACAGAGTTTGTTGGGCCTCTCTAGTGCGGGGTAGGCTCACCCCATCACACCTGGCCTGACCCCTCTGCCTGCTCTCACCAACTTCCCCAGCCTGATTCACCTCACCTGAGGCCAGGGCTGGATTTAAGATCCTGGGGGCCTGGGGCTGTCTATTTTTGTGCCTGCCACTTCAGCAGCAGCTCCCAGCCTGGGGACAGGGCTGTGCAGTGTTAAGGCGCACCAGCACTGGGGTGGGCCAGCAATGTGGTGCAGCATAGGCTGACGGCACTCAGGCCGGAAGGCAGAGACCCCCCCCCCCCCCCCCAGGTCTGCTGGCTGGCACCCAATTTACTTTTGAAGGGCAGCAGGTGATGGGGCCCTCCCTTAGCCTGGGGCCCGGCACTGCAGCCATTAAAGCCCCTTTGTTAATGTGGTCCTGCCCAAGGCTGGGCCCATGTCTGTATACCCCATGTGCAGATGAAGGCTGGTGGCTAGGTCTGCCAAAGGGGGAGGCATGTTTCTCTGCCCCTGGACCTGGCCCCAAAGATCCTGCCTTCTACTGAGGCTGGGCTGCCTGCAGGAACCAGCACAGAGAGAGGACTGGCAAGGCCTAGAGCCCCTGAGCTAGAGGTCCAACACAGAACATGCTGGCCAGTGGTGGCAATGAGGGGCAGCTAAGGTGACTGTGAGCCAACTGTGTGCCCCCCCTGTGATCCTGGCTGGGCTGCTCTGGGGCTGGAGTTAATTAACTGCTAGGGGTGGCCTGTAGGTTACATTGATGCAACCCCTCCCCCGCCCTCCACCCTCCCAGCTCTTCCTGCCTCCTGGACTCTGCCTGGGACTCCATGGAAGAATAGCTGTGCGTGGAGAGTGGAGAGCTGTGCGTGGGGGTGGCGGGGCAAATAAGCACTCCCTTGCCAGCCGCACCAGAGCTCCAGCTTTCCCCTCCACAGTCACTGGTTGCTATGTGGGTGGGGCCCAACAGGATCAGGAAATTGGCCAAGAACCAGGGTGGAGTTTGCAGCTGGGACATGCCCCATTCCTCCGGAGGAAGGGGTGCTGGTTACAGTGAGGGCAATGTGACTGCAGCCTTTCTCAGAGCTCCAGGCCAGAAGGGAGGCACTGCCCTGAGAAAACAATCCCCTGGGCCTCAGCCTGCCAGGTTTAAGATGTGTGTGTGGGGGGGGGGGAGGGGGGGGGGGACCTACTCTCACATATTGGTCCAGTCCAGCAACAATGCAAGGGCTGCTCTGCTTGAGTGAGGCTCTGGGCCATGGTCGTGTAGAGCAGCGCCTGGGGATGGGGGAGTGGGGACAAAACGTGTGTGTCCCCTGCACTTCCCTGTTGTGACTCTGGGGGATGCCATCTGGCAGATGGGAGGCCCAAGCTCCCGCAGCCTAGAGTTGAGCCCCACATTTAAAGGGAGCTGGGGCGGGTGAGATCAGCTCATTCAGGCAGCAGAATTTCAGTGAAGTCACTTCCTCTTCTTTGTAGGTGACCATATGTCCTGATGGGGCCAGGACCGTCCCTTTTCTAAGCCCTGTCCCGGCCATCCTGCTTTTTGGGGCAAAACGGGGCATTACTCCCATTTTTCTCTTGCCAACTGATTATCGCTTAGAGAGAGCAAATGGGACAAACGCCCAGTTTTGCCAAACAAGTGGGGTGCGACCACGGAATACTGACGGGGCAAGCAGCTCAGCACAACTGGATGACAAGGAGGGCTGGAGCCAGCCTTGGGTGGCAGGGAAGGGCTGGGCCCCACTACAGACCCCTGGGTACACTGCAGGGTGCGTTCCCATCCTGCCCTTTGGCCAGGTGAATTGGCACCAGCTGCCTTGAGAACCTGACCTAGGCTTTGTCAAAATATTGATCCAGCGCCTTGGGGGGAGGCGGGATGGGGGGGGGGGGGGCAGTGCTCCATCCATCTGCTCCCAAGGCTGGCTATGAGCTCACAAAGTCAGACGACACATGCAACGAGACAGTTCAGTACTTTACACCCAGAGCAGTGTGGTCTAGTGGCTAGAATACAGGGCTGGGAGCCAGGACACTGGGGTTCTGTCCCCACGTCTCTCACTGACTAATCTTGGCCCTGATGTGTGCCTCTGTTTCCCAGTTTGGACCTGGAGATGATTCTGCTCCCCTGTCATATGCATACTAGAGCTGGCCTTGCACTGAGTGGGAAGCGACAACTCTCTCTTATCTCTGAGGTTTGCTCCTGCCCCAATATGAGGTGCCTGGCTGGTTCCAAGCTCAGGTGCTCTTGGGGCCACTCGAAGGCAGCGCTCTGTGCTGCCAGCAGAGGTCACTGGGAAACAGAATAAAGAAGCCAGAAAGTGAGTGACCTGTGACTGCACAGATGCATCCAGGCTGTGCAACAAAGGGCTCACTTAACTTTTTCCTTTTGCCCTTAGCATCTGTCAAAACAAACAGCTGTGTTAGGGACTCTGGGCTGCGCCGGTTTCCTGCGCTCAGCACCATTCCAAGAGCAAAAAGACTCAGTCCCTCCCTGCTTCCTAGCCTGGCCCAGCCCCTTTGGCCTTTGCACACATTTGCTTTCTCTCTTTTCAGTGAGGCTGTTTTCTGGGGGCTGGCTGTAGCAGGCCCCAGGATACAGCAAATGGTGCTGCAAATGTGCGCGTCCCTGAGGCTGGGCAGAGCCCCCTTGGCTGTAGTATAGCGCAGCCAAGCAAGACTCAGGCCGTGAGGAGCCCAGGCGCCAAATGCCTGCCAGGAAGCAGAAGCCAGCCTGAGAAATGCTGAAACCTATGTGTGGCAGGGACTTAGGCCCAGAAACAAACCACTGCTCCTTTGCCCTCCTGGCTAGTGGGAGGCCAGGCAGCCTGGACAGTAGGGACGGGCCGGTGCTAATGCCTACCAGACGCGAGGCAGTGGCAATAACAGGTGTGAGTGAGGCCAACAGACGTGCAGCTCGCAGCCGAGCCTTGTGCCCTCTTCACCTGTCTGTGGTGCGAAGGATGCTGGCTTGGCCCTGCACTGGCGCAGGCAGCCCCAGGGTCCAGCCCCAGCCAGCATCTCTGGGCCAGGAATAGCCTGGGCTCAGAGGAGGGCAAGCTGTGTTGGTAGCGGGGTTATTATGGCACTGGATGAGAGAAGCAAAGCTCCCGCTAGCATGGTATTTAGGAGTGGAGCAAAGACGAGCTAGCTCACTACCACACCGTCCTAGCAACGGGGGGGGGGGGGGGGGGGGGGGGGGGGGGTACATGGTAATTAAGGGCGGGGCCAAACCAATCTGTGTAGGGGCACATGGTGATGGGGCAGGGCTAGTGCTATCTCTGTGCAGTGGTTTCTGGACCCAGAAATGCCCTCCGTGTAAGGCCTGACATGTCAGCCCATTCCAGGTCTGTGCCCCATGGCTGAGGATCCCTTGGAGGAGCCGAGCACTGTCCATTACCCCCTCCCGCCATGCCCCTGCTTCACAGCTGGAACCAGGTGCAGAGAGGCTGGTTTGGCCATGCTGCCAACCATCACCAGCTAAGGCACACTGACTGAGAGGGGCTTTGATGGGACCAAGACATGGTGCTGGAGATTTAGCCTTGTAGACACTTTCTCTGCTTCCAGCAGCCCTTTCCACAGCCAGTGGCCAGCTCAGTGAGCCAGCTTCCACAACAGGCTAGCACTTGGCAATGGTGTCAGCTTTTCCCTTTACTCAGCTTCCAGGATTTGTTCTGTTAATCTCTTCCTTTCCTCTTCTGCCTGCTGTCTCCTGCACTAATTACTCACTCGCATCCTTCCATTGATCTGCTCTGTTTGTGTTTGTCAAATCTCCTCAGCTCTGGCCTAGCTCTGGGCTGCTTCACAGCGTGGCCCTTGCTCACTCCTTTTTACGGCTGCGTCTACACTGGTAAATTAAGTCGACTTAATTTACCCTGCGTCTACACTACAGTTTCCTTAAATCGACTTAAGCAAGCAAGCTGCTTAAGCTGCTTAAGTCGACTTAAGGAAAATAAAGTCAACTTAATTAAAATTGTCGACTTTATAACACCACCTTCCTATTAGACCTAAGGCTTAAGACGACTCCCTAGAGTCGACTTAAGCTAGTGTAGACATGGAGTAGCCCAAAGTTCACTTAGGGCTACCCCAGGGCTACACCAATGCCCTCCCTGCCGGGGGGGGGGCACAGGGGGAGCCTGGCATGCCCCCCTACAAGGCAGGGCAGAGCCCTGCCCACCCTGCCCCTATGCCCTGCCATGGTCCCTGTCCCCCTTTGCCCCATTGTACCTAGGTACAATGGGGCAAAGGCTGAGCCCCCTGGCATTGGGCAAGGGGTGCCCCCCCTACCCCCATGGACCTCCCCTAGGTCCCCCTAAGCCCCTAGAAGTCGACCTAGGCGTCCAGTGTGGATGCTCTAGGTTGACTTTCTAAGTTCCCCTTTAAGTCGACTTTTAATTTTAAGTGTAGACACGCTAAGTCGACTTAAAATTACAAGTATAGACATAGCCTACAATGGCACGGTGGGGCCAGGTCTCTTGGGAGCTATCTCCCACTAGCTCCAGATCAGTTGTGCTCCAGTTACCAATGGAGAGGCTGATGCCATAGCCATGTGGACTGGAGCAGGAACAGAGCAGTGGGATTCTTCCGCCTGCAAAAGAGATCAATGAGTGGATAGGCTTTTTCCCCATCTTTAACTACAAGAGTTAACCTTTTCACTAGCAGCTGCCTTGCGCAGTCACATTCTGGCATCTGAATAGGTGATCTGATTAGCCGAGTTGCTGGGCACCTGGCTATACCCATTGGTGTGGCTGCTAAGTGCCTCTGGCAGTTGGCCCCAAATGTTTCATGCAGAATCATGGCTGCTTTGGAAATGTTGGTGCTCACACTGGTTTCAAAGCAATGCCCCGTACAAGAGCAAGTTTAAAGGCACCCACTGGGCTCCATTCATTCATCCCCAGAAAGTGTGAGCTGGATGTTTGCTATGAGACGCTCTGTCATGAATGTGAATAGAGTCCTAGAGAAAGTAGCCTCCAGTGGCCTCCACATGGTTTCACAGGCTGAGCTTCTGGGCTGGCAATATGGAGTAACTGCTGTGCTGTGTAACATCCTGTCCTGCTCTCAGGTGTGGAGTAGGGATACCAACACTCGGGTAGTGCCTCAAGGCCTGTGAATGGAAAGGTCTACATGTGTCGCTGCATAGGCCTGCGGCCAGGGAGCGTCACAGCAGGTAGTTCCAGCTGATGATGGTGGAAGTGACTGGTACCAGGTCAGTGTATCCAGTAAGGATTTGCTCACCATGGATGGGCAGTAGCTGGACCACTTGAGTTATCCCTCCTCCTCTGGGGTTAAAACAGTCCAGATTTGTCTGAGGGAAGCAGGGCAAGTGCTTCATCGAGAGGCAACCCCCTCAGAATCAGGTATGGTAGGAAAGCTGCTGGGAAGGTCAGCCCATTCAGAGAATGCCTCCGAGACATGTTAAATGTTTCTTTTCTGACCCCATGCCCACCCTAAGAGGCCAGGACACAGTACAGTGCATGAAAGATGTCCTTTGAGGACATAGGAGCCCAGCAGCTGCTGGTCTCCCCAACTTTGTCAGCTGAAGACAGGGCATTTCTGATCTGAAGTGTAAAGGTTGGGTTGGCTGGCCCATACTGTGCACATCTGGGCTGACATCAACACTCAGAAAACAAAGCTGTTTGCCATAGCAGATGGCAGTTCCATGCCCCACAGAGCAGAAATGAAAGAGGCTGGTGAAGTCCTGCTCTTCTAGCTGACCTTGTGTCTGGAGAGGCTTGGAATATAAGAAGAGAAAACCCATGGGGATATCTGACCTTTCCATGCACTGCTGGGCTCTGAACTGATGAGCAGGCCTGGGATCATCCAGAACAGGGCTTGCTGAAGATGTCTACCTGGTACACCTGCTACATAGTGCAGGGAAACTGACCCTGAACCCTCGGACGTGTTCCAAGAAAGAGAGTCAAGACTGAAGAGCTCCAGCATAGCAAGAAAGATGATTGGAGGAGGCTGGTCATCAGAGGGAAGATGAGGAGTCCAGGAGACCTGTTTCCTACCTGTGGGAAGTTGGCAGATCACATCCTTGGTCATTGGCTCAGATCCCGCATCTGTACATTGGGAAGGTTACACAAAGTGCTTTGGGGGGAGTGACAAGTGTGGCAAAGCCAGGCCAGATGGCTTTAGAAGGGTAATCCTATTTGGAAGCCGGGAAGTGGGCGGGCTTGCGCCCACTGCTAAAACCCCTCCCCCAGCCTAAGGGGAAGAGGCACTAGGCCCAGCACCAACTGAAAACGGGGGACAACAAATGAAAGAACAGGAAGGGGTGCGAGGTCACAGGTTCAGAATAAGGGATTCAGAAGGGGACACCGAACAGAGACCCTTGGACAGCGCCCACTGCTCCCGGAAGGTGTCAAGGGAGCCAGTGGACGCTGCCCAAAGGAACTCTGCTCGGATACGTGAAAGGACAAGGGACCGGAAATAGGCCCCACATTCGCAGGAACCTCCTTCAGCCAACCTCCTCTCTCTGGTTTTGTAAATGGCCACTTTCGCATAGGCCAAGAGGAGGTTGGCGAGGAGGTCCCGCGACTTTGTGGGGCCACGGATGCGGAGTGCATATAAAAAAAGGTGTGGGGAAAAGTGCAGCCAGAACCTCAATAAGAGGTTCTGGAGGAGCCAGAAAAGGGGCTGCAACCTGGCGCATTCAAGATAGGCGTGCGCCAGGGTCTCCCTCATTCCGCAAAAGGGGCAGGTGTCGGGACGGGGAGTGAACCGCGCCAGGAACACGCCCGTGCTCACGGCTCCATGAAGGAGCCGCCAACTTATATCCCCGGCGGGCCGTGGAGTCAAGGTGGCATACAGACTGGCCCACCGGGGGTCCTCGCCCTCTACAGGTGGCATCAGCTCCCGCCATTTTGTATCGGGGCAGGACACGAGGGCGAGGAAGTGAATGGTATGGAGCACGAGCGTGTACAGATGTTTACGTGGCGCGGTTCGAAAGGAGACCGGCTGCAGGTCTAGCAGCCGGCTTGGGGCGTGGGGCAGGGGCGGCCGGGGGGGCTCGCGGGGCCGGGGCCCGATTAAAAGCTCCGGAGGGCCAGGGCTGAGGGGAGGGCGGGGAGCACCCTCTCGCAGGACCCGCTCGAGGTAATCCCGAGCAGCAGGGGGTAAGGCTGCCTTCACCTCCTGGAGTAGGCGCCAGGGGGTTCGAAGGGTGGAGAGCCCCATGCGCTCAGCCAGCACAAGGGGATCCACCCAGTCCCCCCGGGCATAGTCCAGGAGGTCTCCGACCTTGGTGACGCCTGCCAGGACCAACCTCCGCCTCACGGAGGGGGCCTCCGCCACCTTCACACTAAGATGGGGGTTGTGTAGCAGGGGCTCCGCGAGGAGGTCCTCCCCCTCGGTGGGCACAAGGGACCTGGCGGTCAGAACAAACCTCCAGGTCCGGAGGAGATCCTGGTAGAAGGCCGGCAGCTCGGAGAGGTCTCACGGAAAACCTCTCGGATTGATAAAAAAGAGCTGCCGGTCGTATCGGAGCCCTCGGTAGCGGCGGAGGAAGGTGCACGCCAGTTGGCTCCACGCCGGACTACCTGCACTATAAAGGAGTCTCTGCAGGGGCTGGAGGCGGAAGGCATGGACCTGGCTGTAAACACAGCACAGGCCCTGCCCTCCCTCCTCCAGGGGAAGACTCAGGATCCCTGCAGAGACCCAGTGCAGTCCTGGCCAAAAGAACTCCAGAACTATCTTCTGGAGGTGGGCCAGGAAACTCGGGGGCGGGACCAGGGTGTTGAGCGGGTGCCAGAGCATGGACAGGACGAGCTGGTTGACGACCAGTGCCCTCCCACGAAGGGAGAGGCACTGCAGCAGTCCTGTCCATCTCCGCAGCCGCTCAGACACCCTGTCCTCTAAACCGTGCCAGTTGTCATCCGGGGAGGGATGCGTGGCAGAAAGGTAAACGCCAAGATAGAGCAGCGGACCCGCGCTCCACCGAATGGCTTGAAGCGCGGGTGGGAGGGAGCTCGCCGACCACCCGGTCCCTACCGCCAGGCCAGAGCTCTTGGCCCAGTTGACCCGGGCGGAGGAGGCTGCTGAGTAGATGGCCAGGCAAGCCTCCAGCCGCTCCAGGTATCCCGGGTCCTGGACCGTGAGGAGCACGTCGTCGGCATACGCTGACAGGACCAGCCTCAGCCCTGGCTCGCGGAGCACCAACCCCGTCAACCTCCGCCGGAGGAGACAGAGGAAGGGCTCCACGGCCAGGGCGTATAGCTGGCCGGACAGTGGACAGCCTTGACGTACTCCTCGCCCGAAGCTGACGGGTTCGGTCAGGGTCCAGTTGAGCTTGACCAGACACTCTGTGGAGGCGTACAGCACCTGGAGAAACCCCACAAAACGGGGCCCGAAGCCGAACGCCTGCAGGGTGCCCAGGAGATACCCGTGGTCCACCCTGTCAAACGCCTTCTCCTGGTCCAGGGCCAGGAGGGCGAACGACAGACCATCCCTACACCCTAACTCCAAGAGATCCCGGACCAAATACAGATTGTTAAAGATGGAACGGCCCGGGATGGTGTAGGTCTGGTCGGGGTGGACCACATCCTGCAGCACGGACCCCAGCCACAGCGAGATGGCTTTGGCTGCAATTTTGTAGTCCGTGCAGAGGAGCGAGACAGGACGCCAGTTCCGAAGGTCGCGGAGGTCCCCCTTCTTGGGCAGCAGGGCCAGGACTGCCCGCCGGCAAGACAGGGGGAGCACTCCGCTTCCCTCGGACTCGGCCCAGACGATGGTGAGGTCCGGGCCGAGGACGTCCCAGAACACGCGGTAGAACTCCACAGTCAGCCCGTCCATTCCCGGAGATTTATTAGTGGGCATGAGACGGAGCGCTTCCGAGAACTCGGCCAGAGTGAAAGGTAGCTCTAGCCGGTCTCGGTTGCCCTCGCTGACCGTGGGAAGTTCATTCCAGAGCACCCTACAGGCGGCGACTTCGGTTGGATCCGGGGAGAAAAGACCGGCGTAGAAGGCCCTGGCCCTTCCACGCATCTCCACCGGATCCGTGAGGGGGGTGCCATCCTCAGCGAGGAGGCAGGTGACGTGCTTTTTGGCCCCCCTCCGTTTCTCCAGGGCATAGAAGAAGCGGGAACCGTGATCCATCTCCCGAAGGAGATGGAGGCGGGCTCGAACAAAGGCTCCCCGGGCCCGTAGATCCTCGAGGGCGCGGAGCTCCTCCCGCTTCTCCCGGCATGCTCCGCAGAGGGACAGATCCTCAGGGCTGGTGGCCAGGCGCCTCTCCAGCTCTAAGACCTCCCGTTCCAACTGCTCTATCGCCGCATCCCTCCGCCGGCTGGCCCCCCGAGTGTAGTCACGGCAGAAGAGCCGGGCGCGCACCTTCCCCACGTCCCACCACAGCCGCGCCGAGGGAAAGGCGGGCCGCTGCCCCCGCCAGGCCAGCCAAAACTCCCGGAAGGACGCCACGAAGCCCACGTCCTCCAGCAGGCTGTTGTTGAAATGCCAGTAGGCCGGCCCCGGCCTCTCTGCCGTCAGAGAGGCCTTCACGGTCACCAGATGGTGATCCGTGAAGGGGGCCGGCCGTACGCCGGAGGAGTGGGCTCGTGCAAGATGGAACCTAGAGATATAAATGCAGTCCAACCGGGAGTGGCGCGACCGATCTTCCCTCACCCGGACAAAGGTGAAGGTCACCTCGTCGTCCGGGTGGTGGTCGCGCCAGACGTCCACCAGGGAGTGGTGGTCCGTGATCTCCCTGAAGACGTCCGCGGCCGCCGGGCACTGCTCGGTCCCCGTGCGGTCCCGTTCCTCGAGGGTGAGATTGAAATCCCCGCCAAGGACCAGGCACTCCTGAGGTTCCAGCGTGCCGAGGAAGGCGGCCGCCCGCTGATAGAAAGGTACCCGCTCCGGGCCCAACGCAGGGGCATAGACGTTGACAAAGTTCAACGTCAGCCCCTGCATACGGCCCCGGACGTGCAGCAGGCGGCCCGGCACGACGTCGGCAACCCCCAGCACCTCGGGCTGTAGGTCGGGGGAGAACAGGGTGGCTACTCCGCCTTGTCGGGCGGAGAGATGACTAAAAAACACCCTGCCCTCCCACTCCAGCCGCCAGCTGGCCTCGGCGGCTGGATCCGTATGGGTCTCCTGCAGGAACACTACAGAGTACCCTCCCTCCCGAAGGAAGGAGAGTACTTGGCTCCTGCGGAGACCCATCCTACAGCCCCTGGCGTTTAATGAGGCAAAGATGACTGAGGCCATGAGGAGGGCTAGGGGGAAGGATCCTCAGGAGCAGGACCGCCCGCGGCCCCCGTCGGGCCCCGCAGCAGTCCGTGACCCACCCCAAAAGCCATGAGGGAGTCACGGAAGCCGCGGGCCCTCTGGTAGGCCGCGGCATCCTGCCTCCCGGTCCCTCTCCCCTCCTTCAGGATGGCCCTCACGGCCTGGAGGACGAGATGGAAATCCCCCCAGCGCTGCAGGGCGAGCTGCACCCTATTCCTGGCCCCACGAGTGTCGGCCAGGAACGAGCGCAGCTCCTCCCTCAGCGCCAGGGGGTCCGGGGCGAAAGGCCCCGGACCGTCCCCCAGTCGGGTCCCCAAAGTGGCCCCGCTGCCAGCCGGGAGCGACAGACAGGGCGCAGAGCCCCGTTGCAGCGGCGATGGTGCGACCGCCGCGTCGCCCGGCTGAACCCCCGGCACAAGGGGAGGGGGCAGTGGAGGGAGAACTGCAGCTCCTTTGATGGAAGGGGTTACGAATACCGCCCCAGGGGGACCGCTTAGGTGGAAGGATGCGGTCCCAGGGGCGGCAGCAATAAGGGTGGGAACCAGGGAAGGGATGGGGGTGGTCGCGGGGGCCGGGGGAGAGGGGATGGGAGTCGGATCAGGAAGGGGAGGGGAAACAATAGCAGGAGGGGCAGGGTCCCCAGTGGCCGAACCACTGGGGTGCGGCTCCCCTCGACCGGGCATGGGGGTATGCAGGAGGGGATCCGGGGACGGGTCCCTGCCGACGCTGGGCGTGGAGGTATCCATGTCCTCAGCGTCGGACAGGGGGGAGAAGACAAGGGGGGGGAGGGGAGGCTGTCCCACCCGTGTCGGCTCCCCGAGGCCCGGCCGCTCGGGGCCTGCCGTCGCCCCTAAGGGCCCGGCGGCTTCAGAGGGGGCCCCGCTCGCGGCCGGGGAGATGGAGTGGGCGGGGGGCTTCCCCGGGACAAAGGGTGGGACAGCAGATGGAGGCTGGGATTGGGACTGGGGCTGGGATGGGGCCTGGGACTGGGGCTGGGACAGGAGAGGGGGTGGCGAGGACGAACTGCCACCCAGATCGAGGCCCGCTGGTAAGGGAGGGTCGTCCTCCCCTGCAGCTACCAGAGTCAGACCCAGGGCCTCGATCTCCGCAAAGGTGGAGCTAAAGTCCCCCCCCCGCCTCAACAGATGCTACCTCACCACTGGTGCTGGGCATTGGTGGCGAGGCGAGCTCGGAGGGGGCAAGGGCAGCTCCATCTGCGGCCTCTCTAGGAAGGGGTTGTTCAAGGGCCTCCGATGGGGGGACAATAATGTCCCCCTGTCCTGCTGCAGCAGTTCCCTCGGCCACAGCCTCCCGCTGGGTCTCGTCGGGGAGCGCGACAGAAGGCCCAGCACTGATGGTGGCATCCTCAGCCCCCCGAACTGACTTCCGGGGGGCCTCCTCCCCATCCGACGTGGTGGGGAGGGTCTGGGCCTTCTTGCGCTTCCCCTTGACAAGAGTCCGGCCCTCCAAGATGGCATGGGAGGGCCGGCCAGCGGGGATAGAGCCGGGCATCGAAGGCGAGGGCTCCGGGGAGGGAAGGGACAAGGGAGGGACGACAGGGGGATGGGAACCCTCCCCCTGGGGTGCGCCCTCTCCCACGTCCGGGGCCTCCCTGGCCAGCGCCCTCTCCTCCATAGGCCCCGTCCCAGATGTACCTATTAGGGTGGCGACGGGGCCTGGCCCAGATGGTGGTGGTGGTGGAGGAGGAGGGGCAGCTCCGGTGGCCAGGGAGCTGGGGGCACCGGCGATGGCAGGGCCGGTGCCTGATGATACCTCGTGGGGCCCGGTTGCTCCCGCTCCATGCTGGGCCAGGGGACAGTCCCTCCGGACGTGCCCCGTGGCCCGGCAGAGGAAGCACCGAGCCTCCCCCGAGGAAAAATGAATCCTGTATTGGGCCCCTTGATGGGGCACCAAAAAGGACCCCTCGAACGCCCCTCCGTCACGCACCCCCGCCGGCAGCAGCTGAATCTGCACCTGCCGGCGGAAGGACAGAACGTGACGGAGGGCGGGGTCCTTGCAGCCCAGTGGGAGAGGGCTGATGGTGGAGATAGGCTTCCCCAGGGTGGAGAGGAGGGGAAGCAGGGCAGAGTTGGGGAGGAAGGGCGGGACGGAGGTGAGGACCACCCGTACGCCCAGGTCCTCCAGGGGCTCCACAGGGACGTAGACGCCCCCCACCACCAGACCCTTTGCCACCGCCTCCTGTGCGGCGGCCTCCGACGACAAGAAAAAAACTATCTTGCCGTACATCTTGGAGGCCGCCACGATAGCCGAGGGCCCCACCACCCTCGCCATCGCCCGCACATAGGTTTCCACGTGGGGCGAGGCGGCCGCCAGGAGGCAACGGACGCCGTGCCTCCTGGTCAAGGTGGCGAAGGGGCCCCGGCTCCCTGAGGTGTTATTCGAGGAGGCGGGGTGGGCAGATGGTACAGCGGCGGTGGGTGGAGGGGTGGCAGCCGTCTGGGCGTACGATCTGGGGGCCGAGGGACCCCCAGAACTGGTGGAGGGAATGGCGGGGGGAAGAGGGGCCGCAGCCGGTGGCGGGGCCGCGGCTGAGCTCTTGTTCGCCTTCTTCGCCCGGCTTTTACGGCCGGCTGAGGAGGCCGCAGCAGCAGTGGAGGCCCCTCCCGTGCCCGCCGCTGCAGGCGCCTTGGTAGGGGCGCCAGAGATGGTCGAAGCAGCGGCGGTGGTCGAGGGGGGGGCCGCAGAGGTGGACTGGGGGGCAGGTTCGTGGAGAGGGGCAAGGGTAAGAGGGGCCGAGGGGGTCTCCATGTCCCCCATAGTGGGGGACAAATGGGGTGGGAGACCTAGGGTAGGGGTGAAGGGAAGGGTACCGGAGAGGATGGGGGGTAGGACCACTCCTCCCCGCTAGACTGTGGCAGGGGAGGAGGGTATATCCGGGGTGGGGCTATAGGGATACAGGGGTGGAAACTATATTGGGGGGGAGGGGACACAGCTAGCAAGCCACTCCTCCCCGCTAGGCTGCAGGCTGGGGAGGAGGGTGCCAAAGGGGAAGGGACACAAGGGATGGGAGGGGGTCCGGCTCCTCCGGCTGCACTGGGTAGGGTGGGATCTCTAATACATCAAGGGGGAAGGTGCGGTGAGGGGGAACAACGAAAATAGCACTGGGGGCTGCTCACGGGTGCCAGCACTGCATAGGTGCACTGGGGTGGGAAGGTAGGTGGGATGGGAAGGGATTACTGAGCGAAGGGAAGGGACAGGAATAATGGGAATCAGAGGTGGGGTGGGCCGGGGCGGGGCAAGGGAGCAATGGAGGCTGATATGTAGGGACGGGGCAAAAACAAGCTAAGTTTGGGGCGGGACAGGGAACTAACTAAACCTCTAAAAGGGCCAAGGGAGAGGGACAACCCAGGAAGGAGGGCAAATAAAAACAAAAGGCAAAGGTGGGGGGGGACACTGAACCGGCCGGGGAGCAAGGCAGAAAAAGGGGGGAGCCCTCCGGCCAAATGGGGCTGGGGAGGGGGGGGAGGCCGAACAATAAGGGAAGGGGAATAAAGTGCCTGTGAGGCCCCAGCCCCTGCTGCTGCTGCTGCTGCTGCAGCAAAGTCCAACAGGCAAAGGAGCCTAGTAGCAGTCCTGAGGTGAGGAGTGGGCGAATGCTGGCTGGGGGAGTAGTGGTGGAGGGGTGGCAGTGATGGTGATGCTGGTGGTGGGGTGGGGGTTAGATGGAATGTGGGGGGGAGGGCTCCACACCACTCCCCCCTTTTCCCCCAGGCAGTAGCAGAGAACTGCCCCACCACCAGCTGAGCAGCGATGGTAAAAGTCTCAGTCTTGAATAAGCCACCCCTCCACAGCTTCAGATGGTCCAAACACTCCCCCAGCAGTCACAAACACACCGGTCCTCCGGTCCTCCGTGGGTGTCTTCTCATCAGAGGATGAATGCAGGCAGGTGGATCAGCAGCAGGCTCCAAAGGATGGTGGTGGTGGTGGTGGTGGTGGTGGTAGCAGCAGCAGCAGCAGCAGCAGCAGCAGCAGGAGGGTCCGGCTGGCTAGCAGGCAGGCAGGCAGGCAGGTGGGAGTCCTCTCCTCCTCTGGTAGTGGTAGCAGTGGTGGAGTGGAGAGGTCTTCTGCCTGGTCACTCCCTCCCTCCCCACAAGGCAGGGGGCGGGAGGGGGACAGGCCAGCTGGAAGGGGAGGAAGAGGCCTCACAGGAACAGGGGCGGTGGTGGGGACAGTCCCAGTGGTGGTGGTGGTGGTGGTGGTGGGAGCAGCAGTGGTGGCAGGAGCAAGGGCAGTGCAGCCTCCCTTCTCCTCTCTCCTCTACAGGAGAGGTATCCTATTTGGAAGCCGGGAAGTGGGCGGGCGCAA
>ML688537.1:727933-749329 GCA_007922175.1 Pelusios castaneus
ACATGTACGCTAGGGGAAAGATTGTACATGTACATGTACGCTAGGGGAAAGATTCTCCAGGGATCCATGCACGCAGTGCACGCACACCTAACATGGAATGGCCAGGAGCAACAAATTTCAAAGGATACTAGTTACAGGTAAGTAACCATTTCTTCACTAGTCCTCAGACCACAGGAAATCCTGCCTCATGGTTCCTGTTTGGCTCGCTGTCCCAAACCACTAGGAGGATTGTGGAGCTGGAAGGCATAGTTGTGAGGAAGGGAAATGTGACCCCATGAGGGGAGAGATTAAGGACTATACAGCAACCCTGCCCAGGTGCTGTTGGGCCAGGAAGCAAGCGACAATGCTACTTAGAAAGGGCCTGGGCTTCTCCCAGAGGGACTGCAGGGTTGGCACTGCCTGGCAGGAGTGAAACACCCCTTTTCGAGAAAGACCATGGGCGCAGCCCTTCACACCACGCTCCTCATTTTAGCTCCCTAACTTGATGAGAGCTAGCACAAGTATGTCTGTACGAGCTGGGAATTGGCCACCTAGCTCCAATTGCAGCTGTTGTCTAAGGGTGTGTGTTTGGGTGGGTGGCTGGTTCTGACACCATCCCATGAACTGGGGCTCTGGAGTGAAGCATCTAGGAGCAGCAGCCACTTTGCATCCCTCCAGCCTCATGTCAGGCTGTGTGTCACTGCCTTGGGGAGCAGCCTGTTTTCTCTCTCTCTTTTGGGGATTCTTCTGGGGTAGGGCTCTGGAGTTGAAACGACTCATAGACTCATCGACTTTAAGGTCAGAAGAGACCAGGACAATCATCTAGTCTGATCTCCTGCAAAATGCAGGCCTCAAAACCTCACCCACCCACTCCAGCTATATGCCACCAACCTATGACTGAGTTATTTACCTCCTTAAATCATGATTTAAGGACTTTAAGATACAGAGAATTCACCGGTAGGTGAGCCATGCCCTGTGCTACAGAGGAAGGGGAAAAACCCCCAGAGCCCAGGCCAATCAGCCCTGGTGGAAAATTCCTTCCCGACCCCAAATATGGCGATCAGTTAAACCCTGAGCACATGGGCAAGTCTCAACAGCCAGTTACCCAAGAAACAATTCTCTTTAATAACTCAGAACCCACCCCATGTACTCTCCCCTCTTAGGCCACTTATAAATCCACCACACGTAGCCAAATAGTCAATTTCCAAAATAGGGTAATCATACCATCCCCTCTATAAATTTATCAAGCTCAGTTTGTGTTTATATTGCAGCCTTCCAGCGATGGTGTGTGTGCACACGTGGCCGTGGTGGGGCCTTTCACTCCTCGTGTGTGTGTGCACACGTGGCCATGCTGGGGCCTTTCACTCCTCGTGTGTGTGTGTGCACACGTGGCCATGCTGGGGCCTTTCACTCCTCATGCATGTGCACACGTGGCCGTGCTGGGGCCTTTCACTCCTCGTGTGTGCACACGGCCGTGGTGGGGCCTTTTACTCCTCATGTGTGTGTGCACACGTGGCCATGCTGGAGCCTTTCACTCCTCGTGTGTGTGTGCACACGCAGCCATGCTGGGGCCTTTCACTTCTCGTGTGTGCACACACGGCCATGCTGGGGCCTTTCAGGCCTCATGTGTGCTCATGTGGCTGTGCTGGGGCCTTTCAGTCCTCGTGTGTGCACACCTGGCCGTGTTGGTACCTTCCAGTCTTGACTCCCAGCCCCCCTACTATCTCGGCTCTGTGCTCCCCAAAGAACTTTGCCAAAATATTTCAAACCTGGCCTGACATGGGTCTGCAAACATCCAGACATGGGTGCTGGGGACATGGCCAGAGATCCTGGAGAGACTCTCCTGAAGCCACCGTTGGCTGGATGTGGGCCCTGCTTGCTAGTGTGCTGACCCGTTGCGACACCTCCAGCCCCTTGGATTTGCCCTTGTCCATCCTGGCGCGAGTTATTGCTGATGGCAGCAGATAGCAGCACCTGACAGGAGCCTGCCAGCATTTAGAGACCACTGAGAGTGACAGGTACCGAAGTGCACCCACCATCTTCAGGTGTTGTCTAATGGGCACCAGCAAGGTGCTGGCTCTAGGGGGAGATCATCCATAGGAAGTGCAGGAGGCTACCAGCAAAGGCACCACAGAGTGACTCCCTGCCCAGTCTGTCTGTCTCCAGGTAGAGAAGGAGAGATGCTGGCGCTCAGCACCCTGTGCCGGGTGTTTGGAGACCAGTGTGAGAAGAGCAAGAGACACACTTGGCGCTGTTCTCCCCATGCAGCTGTCGCGCATCTCTCTTTGGTCAGAGCTGCACTACCAGTAGTAGAGAGGGAGGGTGGCTCAGTGCTTAGGGTGGCTTCAAGTCTCTGCTCTCCCCCAGCCTTCCTGTGCAACCCTCGGTGGTCACTCTGCCCTGCTGCATGGGGTGGTGTGAGGGGCTCAGAAACCGCAGTGATGGGTGGCTGGATATGGCTCATTCTGCTAGCCAAGTGCTTCCAAAGGACCTTTGGGGTCGCTGTCAGTCAGAGAAGCCAGCTCAGAGGGGGTGTGGCTGGGACCCTATATCCTTCTGTGATGCTTTCTCAGGGTGCCCCTTGCTACCACATACCTGCCCACATGAGAGGAGACTTACCTGGTTCCTGGACACAACCTGCCTGTTGGCCTCCCATCAACCTCCTCTGGGCAATGGCAGCAAAGCCCTTACCAGGCTGTGCACCCTGCATCCCCTAGAAACCTTCCCCTGCAGTACGTGACCCTGACCCACAGAGACATTGCCATATGCTGGCCCCACAGGAACCATGTGCACAGTCCTTGGGCTCCAGTCGCCCAGCCCAGCCCAGCCCAGCCCAGCCCAACCTAGAGATCTGGTGCCTGTGGGACCACTTGGTGTGCAATACCCAAGGCTTCATGGAGGGGGACAATGACTGACAGAAACAGAATGATTCTTATGGATGCTTTTTCTGTCTCACGCACTTCGAGTCTCAGCTTAACAGACTAAAGCCCATGTCTAAAGTTATCTGCCCTAAAGCAGTGTCCCATATGGCTGGGCTCCCTTTCAGCACCACAAGAAGTATCATCTTTTTTGCTGCCTCAGTGAAAGTTAAAAGGGTGTCTCTTTGCCTTCCCTTGAAATTCTCCCAGGCCTGGGCTGACCCTGGGATTATTCCTTGGTGTGCCAGCCTTCACATCCTTATCTTGGCATCCTGTGCAAACTGGCTTCCTTTGGATAGGGTCCCAATGCTTATTTTACATGTGAACCATGGCTGGGGGGTGAATGACTAGCCAGCCTTCGTCTGCTCAAAACCTGTCTGACTTTAAAAACTATTTTCCAGTGTTTGCGTGTGCAGCTCCTTAGCCATCATCCCCACCCACATCCTGCCTTCATCAAGTTCAGTAGGACCCAAGCTTTTCTTGAGAGTTCACTTGACCCTTTTGGGATTAATGTAATAGGCGATCGCAGTTTGTGAGGTGCAGCGAGTTTGTCCCAAAACAAAGAAGTCGACTTAAGGAAATGCCAGTGTGGATGCAGAGTAAATTAAGTCGACATAAGCATGCTTAAGTCGACTTAATTTACTAGTGTAGACGCACCCGTAGAGACCTCCAGTCAGACCCCCAGTTTAACTAGGGATGGTGCCCCTAACAGCCACTTCTTGGCCCCTGCGCCTTTCCCCTGCACTCCTCCCTGCTGGGCTGCCCTCCAGCAGGGCGGGAGAGCTCTGCATGGGACCAGCTGGGAGAAGGGGCCAGGCAGACAAGGAGCAGAGATTGCCTGTGCGTGGGACGCTGCCGCACCCATTTGATGGTGACCAGTGCCCCGCCTGTTGGCTTCAATGCCTGCCCAGGCCCTGTCTGCTGTGGTCCCATGGATAGGCTGCAGCTGGAGAGAGGGTCGAGTGAGCCATGGACCAGCTGTCCCAGAACCCAATAGGCTTGGTTTAGTTCCACCTAGGGCTGATGGGCACATGCTGCCCATGCCTGGGCCATGCTTAGCACAGCCTTTCATCAGTTGTTAACCCTGTATAAACCACAGACAGAGCCAGGATGCTGTGGGACTGCCTCTTGCCCCCTATAGTGTGCTATAGCCAACTTGAGCAATTCAGGGCAGGGGCCATCCTTTCCCAGTGTGGATATGTCTTGATCGCCACTGGGCTCTTCTCTCTGACCCAACACTTCCTACTGGCCCTGTTCCAGGCCAGGCCCATCACTGGGCCCAGCAGGGGAAGTTGGGATTCACTCCTGCCTCTTCTGCCATGCTGACTGTTCAAGGACGTACACTAGCCTCTGCAGGTTCCTCACCTCCCCACTCTCCTCCTTCAGCCAGATGGCAGGAGCTGGTGGTTGGGGCACCTGCTGGTTTCAGATCAGACTATGCAGGGCAAGTGCCATCCCCAGCTGGTCTCCCTCATCCTGACTGTGCTGCCAGGATCTGCGTTCTGGCATCACTTTAGCGGGCTGAGTGCCTCAGGTCCTCCCAACAGCACTCCTGTCTTTGCACTGTGCTTGGCAAAGCTGGGCCCTGCATGCGCATGGGGACAGAACCTGCCTGTCTCTCTGGTTCTCCTGCCATGTCTGGGTGGGTGGGTTTCTGTGGGTCTGAGCATGGCTACATGGATGGGAGGATCAGCCCTGATATCCCAACTTGGGGACCCAGCGATGTGAGGTAGCAGAGCCTGAGCCCATGGGCTCTGTGGGGCTCAGAGTGCTGGGGTGTGGCTGCAGCTGTCAGCTCTCCCCTGTGCTCTCTGGGCTTGTGGGTGGGGTGCTCAGGGCCACTTGGGCCCAGCTAAGCTGTGTGATGCCACTGTGCCACAGGTCTCTGTAGCCACCGGACTTGCAGTCATGGCCAGCACCCAGCCTGCTAAGTCTCTGGCTAAGCGTAATGAAGCTGGGAGGCTCCACGGATCACACCAGTGCTGAGACGAGTGCCAGGGCCCCGCCTGGGACTCGCCAAGCTCCCAGGTGTCATTGGCGCTTGGCCCAAAGGACACGGGCCCTGGGTCCCCAGGCCAGTTCCCCGAGTCCTGAGCTGACCTGGACCAGTTGGGACCCGGGGCCGGCACTCGGAATTGGCGGTGGCAGGAGACGCCCCAGCCTAGCCAAGACCTGGGGCCAGGCTGCCAGGGGCAAGATCTGACCCTGGCCAGGGACCCGGAGCCAGGCCTCTGGCCAGCAGTGTCACAGATCTGACCCCTGCAGCATCAGGATCTGGCCCCAGCCCCTGGCCGGGAACCTAGGGCGAGGCCTCCAGCCAGCAGCAACAAGATTTGGCCCCGGTCACCGACCAAGGGCCAGCAGCAGTGAGAGCCAGATCCAGCCCCCAGCTGGGGACCAGGGGCCGATGGTGGCGAAAGCTGGATCCGGTCCCCAACCGGGGACCCGGCGGTAGCAGAAGCCCAATCCGGCAATGAGCGCCCAGAGCTGGATCGGTCGTGAGGGTCCACTCAGGGCCAGAAGGTGGGGCTGGTGCCGCAAGGGGGGGGCAGGGGGGTTAGTGTGGCGGGGAGGGAGTGGAGGTCACAGGCAGCGTGCAGCTGGAACAGAATGTGGTGCCTGTCAGAGGAGGCCTGGCCACAGAAACAGGCAGGGTGAATACAGTAAGCATGAGACATGGCAGCCAGACCAGATCAGAGTCTGGGTGTAGTACTGTAGGAGGCGCCGGTTAACCATATCACACGTGGACTTCTTCTAATCTCTAGTGGTTGAGACTGGCTCGAGCCCTGAGGCAGGAGGGTCAATAGGGGTAAATTTGGCACCCCACAAGTCCCCGGCTATTCGTGTGTGCTATATCAGGCTTCAGTCCCACTTTACTTCTGGTTACATTCTTGGCTGCAGTGACTTCCTGTGGCAGTGAGTTTATCAGGCTAACTACATGCTGGGGGCTCCCCCTCTACCTTCTCGACTCCAGCCAGTATTTTAGGCTGCGTCTACACTTGAAAATTAAGTCGACTTAAGCTTGCTTAAGTCGACTTAATTTAACCCACGTCTACACTACAGTTTCCTTAAGTCGACTTAAGCAGCTGGCCAGGAAGTCGACTTAAGTAGGACCTGGGAAGTCCCAAGCAGAAGGGAGCCGAGTGGTCCAGGGCAGAAGGGAGCTCCTCGCTCCCTTCTCCCCCGCACCACTCAGGGGCTTGCTGCCCTGGGGAGAGTCAGCCCCATGCGGGGCTGCTCTCCCTGGACCGAACAAGTCGACTTAGAGAGTCTACACTGGACTCTCTAAGTGAAGTTAGTAAGGCCCCCTTTAAGTCGACTTAGGAGTCCAGTGTGGACTCTCTAAGTCAACTTAATAAGGTCGACTTAAAGTCGACCTAAATTCCCCAGTGTAGACATAGCCCTACAGACTTCTATTGTGTCCCCTCTCCCTGTTTCTGCAGTAACCGGCCCAGTCTTTACATTCCTTCCTCAGCGAGCTTTTCCAGGCTCCTGATCTTTCTTGTTGTATTTCTCTGAACCTCCAGTAATTCTGCGCTCGCCTTGCTGGGGTGGGGCGACCATACTGCACGGATAACTACACATGGGCCTGCCTGTTGATTTATATGCATGCATTACAATGGTTTTGGACAGAGGAGACTGGTTGTGTCCCTCGATGAGGGGCTGTGGTTTAAGGCCCAGCCCAGACCTGGGTTTCCCTGCCTATAGTCTCAGCGTGGAAATGCTTTGATCACTCAGTGCTGGGAACTGGTAGATAAACACACAAAGCCAAAGTGCCAGCTTTCCTCCAGAGCATGGACGACACTGAGCCATGGGGCAGGGCTGGAGAGAGCGGAGGCCAATGATGAGCTCCTTGAGACAGTGAAAAAAGGGAGGGGACAATGGTTGTTTTTGTGAGAGGACTGCGCCAGGTGCTGTACAAATATGGAAGGAAAGTGTCCAATCTGCCAAAAGGTTTACAAACTGGGCAGAGCCTAAGTGCTAATTCAAAAGTGACCTCAGCACTTTGGTCAACTCAGTTGCTATGGAAACTAGGCCCTGGGCTCCTAAGTCACTGAGGCGCCAATTTTCAGCAGCACTGGTGACAGGAAGCAACAAGTGCATGGGGCTGGCCCTGGGGGCAGGGTGGGGGAGGTGGGTGGGAGGAGAGGACCCTGTCCCATGGCCTTACAATGGTATTGTCCCAAACCACTGGCAAAAGGCTTTCCTGGGGTAAGGGATGAGTCTGGGTCTGGATGGGGATGGATGGTTCTTGTTTTCTCCAGCCTCTGCCTCTTGGTAATTCCTGGGAAGGGTCAGCGTGAACTCAAGCCCCCTTCCCCAGAGAGGACAGGCATAAAGAGGGCCATGAAGAGGCAGTCTGGGAATTCTGTCACTCCTGGGTGACCTCCTACCCCACCCTGAATTTTCTTGTGAGTCTGTAATGTTTGGCGGTCCCAGGTAGATGGCAGCGCAGAAATCTGTTTCCTGCTCCCAAAGAGCATGAGGTAGAGAACTCCTGATGAGGGGGAGACCCCGGTCTCCAGCTCAGCCTGTCTTCCTGCTGCCACCCACGGGACCATCAAGGAAGCACCAGAGAAGCGCTCCAGGAGAGGGGAGTGGGGAGCAGGCCCGCACTGCCCCGGGCAGCAGTGTATGCAACTGAGCCCAGTGCACACACCCCACTTAGGAGCAGCGCCCACAAGAGCTGAGTGCCCTCGGAGCTGAGTGCAGGCTGGGACAAGAGCATGGCTGCCTTCCGCGGTGTCTGCCCCGAGCTGCTCTGTGAAGAGACAAAGCTCTCTGACCTGCTGAGAGCTGGTTTCAGCCAGCCCCAGGCACAGGCAGCCTGCTCCTTCGTGGGCTGGGTGCCTGGCACTAGCTGGGCCCAGCCATTGATTGGTGCCAGCTGAGGAGGGTCAGGTGCTGGTTATGAAGAGCTGAGCCAGCACAAGTGAGAGAGGGCTGTGGAGGGTGACTGAGGTCTGGTAAAAGGTGCTAGAGCTCAGGGAGGCCAAGTGAAAGATGGCTGGATCCCAGCAGCCTGGGGTGGGTGTGAGTTTTGTCTAAATTAATAACAGGGTGCCTGGGTGGCTTGGGTGTGGCCCACAGTCCTTCATGGGCGGGGGAGGCTGGCCAGCATCTCATGTGGTGGAGAAGCAGGCAAGCAATTGGCCTCTGAGTGAGGGGAAACTGAGGCAACATCTACCCTGAAGCAAGGAGTAGGGGGTGCTGTGATGGCTCAGTGCTCTAGTGTGGATGCATGCCTAGGATTGCAGGGCTCTACTGGCAGAGAACTGTGTGGGAAGGATCACTGAGACAGGGTTCCACGGAGGGACCAAGGCAAGTGCAGGCCAGCGAGCCACCAGCGGGGATAGGTCAAGAGATCCAGGGTAGGGAACAGGAGGGAGGAAAGGGGCAATCCTGGAGGAGTGGGGTGCGGTATGTGCAGCTCAGCGGCTAAGCCTGAAGACAGGTGGGTATATGGATTGGCCCAGTGGGTAGGGCTGGCACCTAAGACTTGGCAAGACAGTTATTGCACAAAGGCACTAGGAGCAGCTGGCGGGGGGAGTAGATGCTGGGGGCACTGGCATTCTGGAGCTGAAGCAACTGCTCCCCTCCCTGCACTACCAGGTGCTGATCTCCTACCCACAATACTCTGAGAACCCCACCAGACAGCTGCCCGAGGACCGTAACCTCCCCCCCACGTCCTCCTGTCGGGATGCTTACTGCAGTGCTTCCTTTGGGCTCGCTGTGGTGTTCTGAAGACAACAGAGTCCTGTGGCACTTTTAAAGACTGTGGCCTTGTCTACACGATCAGATTAAAGCTCAACTTGTCAAGCACGCTATAAGAAGCACGTGATGTTTATCGCGGTGTAGCGCATACACACGTCGCTCCTTGTAACGGAACAGAAGTCCTTGCTGTATCGCGCATTAGCGCACTGAATTCTGGGCACGTATCCCAGTGTTCCATTTCCCCTGAATCCGCGCTTGGAATCACGGGATGAAGGAAAGGAGCACAAAGCACCATGGGTAAACTATAAGTTTCCCGTGGTGCATTGCGTTTCCCTTGCGTCTTCCGCGTTGCCAATAGCAACTTGCGCCTATTTTCAACTGTGTATTCACGGAGCGTGCCACTGGAAAGCAACAAAATCAGCGACAGCATGGATCCTGCTCTGGTCTCCACTCTCGCCCTCAACATGCTGAACACATCTTGGCTGGTTGCTCATTACGTTCTGAGCTCCCAGTCAGAGGATGACGCAGAGGAGCAGGGGCTGATCGAGGCCATGCGGAGCAACAGCACTGTGTTGCTCTTCTCCTTCACCGACCATCTGCACACGGTGCAACGCCGTTTCTGGTCGCGAGAGATGAGCACCGAGTGGTGGGATCGCATTGTTATGCAGCTGTGGGATGACGAGCAGTGGGTACAGAACTTCCGAATGCGGAAAGCAACATTTATGGAACTGTGCTCAGACTTGGCCCCTGCCCTGCGACGGAAAGACACCAACATGAGATCAGCCCTCACTGTGGAGAAGCGTGTAGCGATAGCTGTTTGGAAGATGGCAACTCCTGACTGCTACCGGTCTGTTGCAAACCAGTTTGGAGTCGGGAGGTCCACCGTCGGATTAGCCCTAACACAAGTCTGCACAGCCATCAATCGCGTTCTGCTACGGAGGACGGTGACATTGGGGAATGTTAGTGAGATTGTGGACGGCTTTGCTGCCATGGGATTCCCGAACTGCGGTGGAGCCATAGATGGCACACACATCCCTATTTTGGCACCGGACCATCTCGCTACCGAGTACATCAACAGGAAGGGCTACTTCTCCATGGTGCTGCAAGCACTCGTGGATCACAAGGGGCGTTTTACAGACATCAATGCTGGGTGGTCGGGAAAGGTGCATGATGCCCGCATTTTCAGGAACTCCGGTCTGTACCAGAAGCTGCAAGGGGGTACCTTTTTCCCTGATCAAAAAATTACAGTGGGGGATGTGGAGATGCCCATAGTTATCCTCGGAGACCCAGCATACCCACTGATGCCATGGCTCATGAAACCCTACTCCGGTAACCTAGATCACAGCAAGGAGCGGTTCAATTACAGATTGAGCCAGTGCAGAATGTCTGTGGAGTGTGCCTTCGGCCGTTTAAAAGGCCGCTGGCGCTGTTTGCATGGGCGGCTGCACTTGTCAGAGGACAACATCCCCGCTGTGATTGCGTCTTGTTGTGTCCTACATAATATTTGTGAAAGTAGGGAAGAAAAGTTTTGCCCTGTGTGGGCTACGGAGGCACAGCGCCTCGAGGAGGCATACGAACAGCCAGCCACTAGGAGTATTAGGGGGGCTAAAGGGGAAGCTTCTCGCATAAGGGAGGCACTCAAGGAACATTTCAGTGACGCCCTCCCCTAGTTAACTTTTAGGATGCATCAGATGAACCTTATGGAATTATAAATGTGTACAAATAAAGCCATATTCAAATGATTTTATTCTGTTTTTATTCAAACCCAGAAGGTTGGGGTTACAGGTGTGTGTAGCTGTGGGGCTCTAGAAAGTACAGGGGGGGAGAGCTAGTTGTTGGAATGCCACGGTGGGACGGGTGCACTTCAAAGAAATGCTTGTAAGGACTACGGGGAGTGGGAGGCAGACACAGCTGAAGTGTCTGTAGTGGAGCCCGCGCCTCAGTTGCCTGGTTCAGGGAAGCGACCACGCTTCTGAACAGTTCTGTTTGCTCTTTCATGACGCTTATCAGTTCATCGGTCTGTTTCTTCCACATCTGCTGGTATTCAGCTCTGCATGCTCTATTCTCTGCGGAGGATTCCTGTGCTGCTTTCAAGGACTCCTGTGTAGCTTTCAACATGTCCTGGAACATATCCTCCCTGTTCCTTTGTGCATGCCGCCGAATGTTTCTCATTCGGTCAGCTGGGGTAGACACCGTCCTTGTCATGGTCGGTTCTAAAGAAAGAAATAATTGTAAAGATGCTGTTAACACATAGCCATGATAAGAAAATTAACCTTCCAGTAGCACATTACTCTGGAAGGTGCAGGGCGGTCAACATCCTATGCCTCGCTGAAGCGGACAAGGTACGTCCTAGTAGACAGCTTAACTGGGGGCTAATAATCAGCGTTGGGCACAAAGATGGAACCCAATATCGCTCTCCTCAGAGTGCCCCTGCCTGCTAGAATACATCTCCTACATGCCGCCGGTTGCAAGCCGGGACCGTATGCTGCAGCACTGTTTGCTGCCATGGTTCCCAGGGCTGTGCTTTGCAGCTGGCGGGGCATAGTGTCCGTCTTTGGGAGCGTTGACACAAACGCCATCCCATCCAACCTGAGTAGTAGGCTCTGGAGGTACATCGAGGAAACCTTCACTGACCTAAATGCAGATGATTACTTCACAATCACTGCTTGTGTTGATGCCCTTCTAATGGATGTGGAGTAAAGAGCGTGCACAGCAGGGACAGGCAGCAAGCACCCCTGCAACGCAAAATGAAATTTTAACGTGAGACAGAGACTTAGCTTTACAAATTACAAACTTACCAGAGCCCCCCTCAGCCGCCTCAGAGGACACGCTGCAATTAATGTCTTCTTGAGAGGACGTCTCAGCGGGGGTGCAGAACAGCTCCTGGCTACACGCTGCCGCGCTTTGCCACGGGTCATCCTCCGTCTCCCCCGCCTCCTCGACAACATCCTCATCCTGCTCTACTATGGCATTGACTGCTTGTGTGGTTAAAGATGTGTCCACTGTGCTGTTTGGAGTTGTTGTGGGGTCACCACTGAGGATGGCTCCGATCTCATTATAGTACCTGCATGTAGCAGGCGCTGAACCCGAACGCCGGTTTGCCTCCTTTGCTCTCTGATAGCTGATTCTTAGCTCCTTCACCTTTGATCTACACTGCACTGTGTCTCTATCATAACCTTTCTCCATCATTGCCCAAGAAATTATGCCAAATGTATCATAATTTCGTCTGCTGCCGCGAAGCTGCTCCTGCACAGCGGACTCTTCCCAGATGCTGATCAGGTCAAGCACCTCTGCCGTGGTCCAAAGGGGTGCGCGTCTTCCGCGACGGGTCGCCATTGCTACTGGGAAAACTGCTGCTGCACTCCACTCCACGAGGAAGACACCAGTAAATGAAACTGACGATCAATTTGAAAATCCCGGTAATCAAATCAGGGCGGGGACAGTTTCGTCACTGCCAAAGAGCGGGTGGGGGGAAGTCCAGAGAGGACGACTTGGGAATGCTGGGACACTTCCGGAGGCCAATCATTGCGCGGTAAGCGTGCACACGAGCGCAAACGCGCAACAGATGATACGCAACAGCTGTTACCATTCTCGTCAAAGTGGTTGTTGGATTGCGCTTCAACAAGGTACTTGACACGCAACATCACCATTGCACGTATGTACACCGTGCTTGCTATCGCGCAGTAATGACTTTTACTGCGCGTTAAACTGATCGTGTAGACAAGGCCTAACAGATTTATTTATCGCATGAGCTTTCGTGGGAGAAAATCCCACTTCGTCAGACGCTTTCAATAGACTACCACGGCTGCCCCTTTGAAATTTGACTACGTGGTGTTCTGGGTTACCTTAGGTGCTTGGGGTTGCCATAGTGATAGGTGGGGGGCAGGGTTTCGTTGTTAGGAAACACGGGCTAGACTGGTTTAACTTGCGTCTAATAAAGGACACAGTACGGAGCTGCCGTGTATCTCTCTTCAATAATCCTTTAAATATAAGATCCTACATAACACTCATCTTACACGAGCTCTATGCTCTTGGCACAGGTTGGTCAGTACCATTGGCCCATTGTGCAGATGGGCGCAACTGAGTGTTCAGTCAGGAGTCTTGCCCTGCTTGTAACTGCTTTCAAATCGGCTGAGTGACATGGGGCCAAAACACTCAGGAGAGGCCCTGGAATTGGATTCTGTTGTGCTGAACCCGAGTTAGCTTAATGCCAACTGGGAGGGAGGGGAAATCACAGCTGCTCCTGGACTCCCTCCTAAGGGGTGGCAGTGTGAGAGGACATGTCAGCAGGAGGAGACTTCATCCCTGTGCAAAGCACCTTAGTGACAACAAAGCAAACCTTGAACATGGCAGACTCGCCCTTGCCCTGCACGGCCGTTCCCAGTGTGGGCTGGGTGTGAGCGGGGCCAGATCCCAAAGGGGGGGCATAGAGCTTGCCATGCAGCCATGTCAAGGTGCAGGGCAAGGAAAAGACGGCCCCTATAAAAGCTCCTGAAAGCAGGACTGAGCCTGTGGGTCCCCTGTGGAGTGGTGAGGTCAGAGACATGTTCCCTCAGGGTTCCCAGCCAGTCAGGCCCGGCCTGGCTGTGAGGGTCCTCTTTTGCTGAGTGGCAGGAAGGGCTATTCTTAGACACTTGGTAAAATCTGTGCCGCTTTCATCAAGATCAAATGAGGCCTTAACTTCTCTTTCTACCTTGTCTTCTACCACACTCTGCATGTGCAAACCAGGCTGTCTATGCCAACCTCCACTAGGCACGGAAATGGGGATTACTGCCACTGAATGGGGAGGGAAACTGAGGCACGGGTGCTGTGTCTCACCCAAGGCCATTCGGACAGCCAGTGAGAGCACCTGACTCTACCTCCTGACAGTGCTGTCTGTCCTCCATGGCTGTGCTCCTGGCCCTGTTGACACACACATTCCCTGTTTCCAGGTCATCGCTAAGCTGCGTCACAGGGGGGGCTGGGCCTGGTTCTGCCAGGTTTTGTCTCTGAGAGGCCCGGGCTGGAACACGTCCCAGAGGCAGGGATTTCTGCCCAGCTGGGCTCTGCAGTGCTTTGCATGAGGTGAGGTAACCCCGAAATGCACCAGAAACACCCAGCAACTCATGCCACAGTACAACAGGCTGTGTAGAAACCCCCCATAACACCCGCTGCAAGCTGACACGGCCCTGCCCATGCTCTGCACCCCTTCCTCTGGCACTGGGCATGGCTATGCTCCCGTGCTGTGCCAGGACCCGTGCCCACCTGCTGTAGCTGTGTCTGCTGGCACTCTCCTGCCTTCCCAGAGCTGGCCTGAGCCTCCCCCGAACACTCCAACTCCCAGCTAATTAGGTGTCTTCATTAGCACAGCTAATCCTGCCACCTCAGCAGGAATGTCTGCAGGATGCCAGCTGGCAGCTGTGCGGCCGGGTGGGAGCTGACCTGCTGGATGGATGATCCCTCCCTTGCTGCTTCTGGGTGGTGTGAACATGGTGCCAGGGACCTGCTGCACAGAGGGGGTGGTGATGCGAGTGCTGGGGCAGTTATCGCCATGTGGCTGGCCCTGGAGAAGGAGATCTAGCAGTCAGGAGCGCTGTCAGTCTGAGGGTCTGTTTCCACAGCCAAGTGGCACCAGCCTAGCCAAGCTTGACAGTGGGAGCGGGAAGACACCCTACAACGCCCTGCCCAAGTCAGGGAGGACAGTGCCTGGGAAGATATCTTATGTGTGGCGCTGGCCCTTCTGTCCTTTGTGCCGTGGTGGGGCATGCCAAGTGAAAATACTCAAGCTCCACTCCTGCCCCGCACTGGGTCTGCTAGCCTTTGGGGGGTGGGGAGGGGAAGCACCATCACCTGCGGGGAGGGGTTTGTGTTGAGAGAGGAGGGAATGGAGGGGACCCTGGGAACTCTGTAATGAGGATAGATGCTGTGTGAAGCCCAACCAGGGCAGAGAAGTGGATGGTCCAGGACAGGGGGCTTCCCAGCATCTTGGATCTAACCAGGGTGAGCCTTGTGCAGAACTGAGTATAGGGCTGACACGCCTGAACCCATACAACCCCATACACCCTGACGCACCTGTACCTCATACAACCCCCTGCACCTGTACCCTGTGCATCCTGACACACCTGTACGTCGTACAATCAACCCCGTACACCCCACTGCACCTGTACCCCACACAGTCACGTACAGCCTGGCCCACCTATACCTCATACAACCCTCTACAACCGGCTGCACCTGTTTCCTGTACACCCTGACACACCTGTGCCCCATGCACCCTGACACATCTGTATCTCATACAACCTGCTGCATCTGTACCCTGTACAGCCCCGTACACCCTGACATATCTTCACCCTATACAACCCTGTACCCCATACGACCCTGTAAATCCCCAACATCTCCGCATACCTCCAGCTCAATAATGCACCCTCATACCCTTGTGCTCCCTGACATGCCTGCTTCCACACAGTCTATGTCAGTCAAGGGCAAAGTTCTCCATTATGAGGCAGCTAGGGCTGCTGGGTTGTGCAGGGAAGGGCACTGGATTTCTCATTCTAGGTTTCTAGCAGCTCCTAACCCACTGCCACCAGCTTGAGAGAAGGAGTCTTAGGGAGTCAGCAATACAACCTGGCTGGGAGGTGACCCTCCCAGCGCCTTCTCTTTGCAGCATATAACCATTAAGGCCAGTTTTCCAGCAGGCCTCAACATGCTAGATGCACAGGGGGAGTTGAGCTCTGTCAGCAATCCGGTTGTAAGGGCAGAAAGCCCCAGGCCATTGCTTCACCCACTGCCTTTTTCATTATTTTTCTCAATCCATTTTGTGAGCCACTTTCGTGGCATTTGCATCGAGCTTCCTCTGCCCTTCTCCGGTGGACAGGCCTCCCCTTGTGTGAGCCACAGATTTGTAGCTGCAGTTTGCTATGGAATCCACCCAGTCCAGCTGTCTGTGCTCCGGAATCCAGTCCTTGCCTTTCTTCAAACACTGTTTCTAGCCCTCACGCCTGTCATGATAACCCTGAAAGCATGAGCCAAGTGTTACCCATGCTGTGATGTCTGCTTGAGTCTGCAGCCAGCAGATAATGGCCCTGAGAGGGGAAAAAGTCTCCACTGGAGCCATGATTCAGAAGCTGGGCAGGTAACGCCACTGTCATTAGCCATTCGCAACAGATCTTTTTAGCAGAGGCAGCCTGTTGCCTGCCAGGCTGCTACAGACCCCAGTGGCTTGGCAGCAGAGTTTAGCTCCAGTTGGTAGCCAAGTCCTTGGGAGCTCTTCCGCAGCCCAGGGGAATTAGCAGCTCACGAGTTGCTATAGGGCAACTGTCCAGAGCAGTGGTTCTTAACTTTTTGTAGATCGCAACACACTTGGCAACATATTGCAATTCTACAGGACACGCTAGCCCACTCCCTCCACGCCAAATCCAGATATTGCCCCAGCTCTCCATGACACTTACTGCTGTGTGATGACATAGCAATATGTCCCAACACACGGGTTGAGAACCACTGGTCCAGAGGACAGCTCCTGGATTCAGCCAGGCAGCTCCTGGCACCTGGAAGGAAGGGAAGGTTTCTCCTCCCCAACAACCTCCAATCCTTTGTCTGCTTCTGTCCTAGCCAGCCTGTTCAAGGGGGAGCAGGAAGTCCTGAGTGGGGTGCTTACCCCAAGGGGGGCAGGCAACAGGTGCTGGTCATAGGTGATGGAGCCGTCTTGTGCAGGCGTCACTGGAGATCTCTGCTGGGCAATACCCAGGATGCCAAGGGGCATTTGCCTCCCCATGCCAGGAGTTCCCAGGCAGCCTGTCTTGGCTGTGGATGGAGCAGTGTCTCCGTGCCCAGAGCCCTCTTCTTTTCACTCTCTTTGGCCCTGAGGCTCAAGCATTGTCCATCCAAAGGGAAGGACAGGACCGGGCTTCATTCACTTCAGTTTTTTGTGGGCATCTCCTGCTTGCTTGCCTCTACACGCTGAAGGCATGGCTTTTCTACCTCTCTGCACACACGTGTTCCAGCAGCACAAGCAAAGAGACTAGACTGTGTCCCTCACACATGTACAGCAATGAACGCACTTCTGCAAAGATGTGGCACCATCAGCAGATCCCACACCAGGGGAATGGAGCCACTCCAGATTTTACCCCACTGCTCAGAGACCAGAGGCTGGCTTTCTGTCTTAAGCTCCCAGGGCCAAATTTCTCCCTCGTGTCACTCCATTTGCGTCATGGAGTGACACTGGGGAGGAATGTGACCGCTCCTGTTTGTTATTGCAGTGTAAAGTTACACTTTAAACCTTCGCCAGCTCTGTTGGGGCGGCATACCATCCCAGAACATTGATTGTTCCCAAGGGCTGCAAAATGCCAGTTAGCCAGTGCTGGCTCTCAGTAGATGTGCTCCCAGCTGACAGGCCCCGGTCCTCCCAGGGATGTGCCAAAGAGTTTCTCTTTGTTCTCCAGTCCCCTCTGCGAAAGCTCAGATCAAACATCTTTCTTGGCAGAGGAGCTTGATCCAGCCCGTGAACTGCAGAGTCTCCCCAGGCATGGAGCCCAGGAGAAACAATCAAAGGCTGGAGGGGAAGGGGCAGAAAGGCCAGGCTGCTTTTCCTGGATTCTAGGGGTCATTGTCTCTTTCATTCCCTCTGGTGAAGAGGTTGGGGACTTTGCCTTCCAGAATCCAGCTGAACAGGGGAACGTTTCAAGACAAAAAAGTGCTGAACCCTTGTTTTGCCAGTCTAAAGGCAGTCAGAAAGGTGGTGCTGGCTCCCTCTCCACACTGCTGCGGGAGGCTGTCTGGGCAATGTAGAATCAGTAGCACGTCACAGGGGACTAGATGAAAGCTGTCTCTGGTGAGGCACACTGGAGAGAGGTTCCCAGGCCTCACAGTTGCTTCAAAGATTGCAGTGGCAAGATGTTGAGATGCCCCAGATATACCCCCTTTCACCCACAGCCTATGGGAAAAGCATCCCCCTTTAAGACTGTCATCAGGCCTGTCCTCAGAGAAGCCATTCCACATGGACACAAGAATCCAGGTGACCTTCCTCCCTCATGACCTGTCTGTTGATGGGCTCTGACTGGCTGATAGTGCTGGCTTCCTCACACAGATTAGCTGCACAAGCTTGGCACCAGATTTCTGTGCTAGCTGGATTGGATTCTGGCCCCTATCCCCAGCCAGGATCTCAGCTAGGTCTCCTTCACATCTGGTTTGCAGGAACATTGTTTGGATTTTCATCCCTGCCAATCAAACCCAGGAGACCTATTTGATGCATCCCATGTGGCTGGGATGTCTTCTACTAATCTAAGTGGGAATATCCAGGCTAGCCTGGAATTTACAGTCTACCCTGGAGCCGTGGGTATTTCTCTGCTGCCCTCTGCAATCTCAGGCATTTTAGAACCTCTGGTGAACTTCCTAGGCCAGGACCTCATCTCTCCGATCAAAGAGGAACATGCTATTCAAGGGCAGGTCTTGCCTGCCGAGCTGAATGATCTAGATTCATGCTTCCCTTTTATTTGGAGCCCTGTCAAAAGAGATTGGAGTCAGAGAAAGCTTTCTGACTGGGAAGCAGGGCAGCTACAGCTCCAACCCATGTGCTTCTGCAAACATTTCTGGGAGAGATGGAAAATGACAGTGATGGGGTTGTATCTGTAACTTTGCGAATTGCCCCACGGCTGGAAGAGTCACCTGGGCTGCACCGCCACTCCGGAAGGAAGAAGCCACCCACCCTGTGTGGCTGCACGTGCCTTCCCCCAGACAGCAGGGGTATCACAAAAGCTAGGATGAAGCCAGCTCACCCGCTCCAGGGGAAGGCAATGATAATAATCTGTGCAATTGCAAACACAGGGCGCAGGCTCCTGACAGCTGCAGCACGGATGGGTGTGGGAGTGGGACGGAGTGGAGCCCCCCTCTCCAGAGATCCATGCAGCGCCCTTGTGCTGGAGGTGTGTGAGTGGTTGCATGCCCTATTGGACACTGCTGCATGTTCTTGGAGAGTTATATCTATAAGCGACTATAAGTGGGATTAACTCCAAGACCAATGCATCAGAGTTCTTGGCCTCTGTCCCTGGCTCTGCCACTGATGGGCGGTGTGGCCTCAGGTGAGTCACCTCACCTCCTGCCTGTACTTGGCCTTGCTGTTAAATGGCCAGGCTGACAAAGTTCAGTCAGCGCCTGCTTGTAGGAGTGACTTAGCTAGAGGGAAGTGCAAGGAGCCTCTGCACAGAATGGAGCTGGCACAGGGCTGACCTCTTGGGGATTTATGGACCCCAGGAACTCATGCCCATGGACCATAGTGAGTTCAGTGGCAGGGTCTGTGTGACAGGGAGCAGGGCAGGACCCCAGGCTGTGAAGCAGGGTCACAATGGGACCCTGGCAGGGCGACAGGAGAGAATGAGGTCCTGGCCACAGCTGCCCAGGGAGTAACAGCAGGGAGGCCTGTCCTTCAATCTTTAGTTCTCCTTTCCATATCTATTTCCCCACTCTTCCCCTGCCTGCTGCTGGTGGGCAGCGAGCTGACCGTATAGGCAGCAGGCAGGGCTGAGTAGGCAGGTGCCAGGAGGAAAACACAGCAAGGCAGTGGTGAAGCTAGGAGTGACATTTTGGGTGGGCCCCAACCTCTGAAGGCTTGGTAATGACCAAAGGCCTGAGGTCACAGCCCACAAGTGATAGTGCTGATTACTATAGGTGGCATCAGTGCAGTGTATTTGAATGCCAGGGATCAGGAGTGTAAAGGGAGTAGCCGGGGATAGAGAAAGGACCTGTGTGCAGGGAACCCAGGGACCAGGTTGCCCATGGAGAACGGAGCGACCGCTGATGGGCAGGGGGATCATGAGCTGGGGCAGTGAGGGCAATCAGCACCCGCCAGCCAGGAGAAGTCTGTAACGTGACTCCCTGCCGGCCTTGGCATTCTCCACATGGGCCCAGAACTACCCACTCTTCAGCCAGGAGCTCCTGATCTGCACCCCACAGACACTGGCTTCTGCCTGAGGCCCACATTGTCCCTGCTGCATGGATCTGCCCTTTCTGCTTCCGGTGTTAACCCTCTTGGGAGCAGAGGGCTTCAGGGCATCTACCTGCCTCTGATGCATCACCCAATCCCACCTCCCCGGGGACAACCTTTAACCCTTTAAGTGCCGCCTGGTATCTCAAGTATTCTG
Source organism: Pelusios castaneus (assembly GCA_007922175.1). Taxonomy (NCBI): domain Eukaryota; kingdom Metazoa; phylum Chordata; order Testudines; family Pelomedusidae; genus Pelusios; species Pelusios castaneus. Next base: position 747,654 of record ML688537.1, read on the forward strand.
CTAAGAGGTGCTGTCCCAATACCACTAGGAGAGGCCTCTGCTGTGCTGCTATGCCAGAGTACTGGGCCTGCCATCCAAAGGGCTTGGCCCTGAGCCCTCACAGGATGCTGCACGAACAAGTGAAGAGTGAAGGGCGCTGCCAGCTACCCGGAGCATGCTTCTCATTCAGACGCCAGATCTGGCTCTGGAAGAGCAAACGCCCAGCCCTTCCCACTGCTTTCACTGGCCCCTGGGAGTTCCTGTGGAAACATGTCCAGCTGCTGAAGGGGCGCCAAAGGGATGAGTGCTAAATACATGTGGCATGGGGGTTGGGGGTGGCAGTGTATGGAGAGTTGTGTAGGGATAGATAGGTAGACAGATAATGGGGATCACTGCACAATGAGGACCAGGGGATTCCTGGAAAGCTACCCCAATCACTAAATGACTCAGGCCATGGTTTCGCCCTCTGATCACCCTCTTCCCAGCTCATTTTCCACCTTCTCCCTTCTGCTGAGCCTGCGAGGTCCAGGCAGTGGGTCCCTGCCCCACCTCTCTCCTTAGGAATGGGCCCAGCTGCAAGGCCAGACCCACCGAGGAGTCACTGCACTGTAGCAGGAAGAACTGGACAGGATGGAAGGCAGGGTGGGGGCGTTTGCTGGACCAACTTCTGCTGGGGAGAGAGATAAGCTCTTGAGCCCCACAGAGCTTTTCTTCCTCAACTGCAGCTACATCGCAGGCAAGAGAGGAAGCCGTTGGCGGGCAGGAAGGAGAAGATCTCTGGGGCAGCACCATTTAACCCTAATGCAGGCTGGTAAGTTAAGGCAGTGTAAGGCCCTTTTAAACAGTGAGTTTAAGGTCTGCTAGGCCCAGGCATTACAAATCTGCCAACACTTCCTAACAGAAGAGGGGTTTGCCTCTGGGTCCTCGGGCAAGTCCCTCTTCTTCCCAGCCATGTTGGGTGTAGCCTGCCACTTTGCACCCCAGAGGCAGCTGTAATGCATGCTGATTTATGGAGCCAGCTTGCAAAGGGATGAAAGGGGCTATCAGAAAGGATGTTTGTGTTGTAGGCCATGCCGCATGGAAGCCTCCCTCCCAGTGCTTGTCCTGGCCAGAGAACGTGTGCTTCGTGTGACTGTATCTGGCTCCTGTTTTGGTCAGCAAACAATTGCTGCAGGCAAGCAGCACTGACAGTGAGCTGCCTAGTCCCGTTGGAGGGGGATTTACTACAAATTCCAGTGCTCTGGGTCAGCAGGTTCAGGGCTTTTCTTTGAGTGTTAACAGTAAGTCAGAGAGAAGGAAAAAGATCACCCCCCCCCCCAACCAACATGAGTTTCTTTGACAGATGTGCCAGTGTGAGCAGCGCTATGGTGGCAGAGACACGCTACCACTGCTCGGGGGGGAGGGGGGAGCGCATTATGCCAACGGGAAAGCCCTCGCCCATCAGCAAAGAGCGACTGCATAGGACACCTTACAGTGGCTTTGGTACAGCTGTGCCACCGTGAGCTCTCATGTACACATGGCTTTAGGGCGACTTCAGTCTGTAGTACCCACTTGCCTTGAGGGAGTCCCACTTTCCATTCCTACAGCCCTGTGTGGTACAAAATGTGGATCTGGCACCAAGACAATCAATATTGATCCGATTCACACCCCATCTATCTATCTATCTATCTATCTATCTATCTATCTATCTATCTATC
>ML688537.1:749339-785312 GCA_007922175.1 Pelusios castaneus
ATCTATCTATCTATCTATCTATCTATCTATCTATCTATCTATCTATCTATCTATCTCCATCCCCAGGGTACCTGCAGCCTGTGGGCAACCCTCAGCTGTTTGGGGACCCGCCCCACCCCTCCCAATCAGCCATCCTGTCACCAATTAGCTGTTGCATGGCCAGCTGCTGCCTGATCCCCAGACAGCCTGGGGGGGGGGTGCCCCCACCAAACAGCTGATTGGTGCCCAGCCCCACCCCTGGTATGGAAGGTGGGGAAGCAGCTTCTCCACCTTTGCAATCCACATTCAATCCATGATCTGCTAAAAAACGGGCCACAGATATCTCCAGATTTGCAGGGCTCTCTCCATTCTGCTCCACAAATCAGCAGCCTCGTCCATCACCACTGCTCCCTCACTGCCTCCTCTCTGGCCATGGAAAGCGCCTCTGACCACTCTCCATCCCCAATCTGGGCCAGGTTTCTGGTGGGCCTTGAGCTAGAACCCCTCACACAGGATGTCCTGGCCAAGTGGGAACACCCAAGAGAAGTTAAGCCTGATGCAGGAGCTGTGGCTTCCAGTGGAAGAGGCTCAGGAGTACATATGGCAGGGTACTCTGAATGATTTCGCTCCTGTGCACCCAGCTGTCACCTCTTCTGTCTGGGCTTTGTTCCTCTGCCATGAACCTGCCTGCCTGGCCTGATGGGGGGCAGAAAGCAGGGGACATACAGACACAGCCTACCGAGCAGATGGGCCTGGTCTCTGGAGCCACACACACCTGGGTCTCTTTGGCCACTGAACAGCTTGACATTTCCTGTCAATCAACGTGAAACAGAAACAACTTTCCTCCATCCACTGAGCTGGTGGGGGTGGGGAACCTGGCGGGGAAGGATGGAATATGGAAATGGCACAGCAGGAGATAACAACAAAGCAAGCCCTTTGAGGGCTGTTCTATAAATAGCAGCTGGCAGAGATCTGAGGTATATTTATCCCTCATAAGGGAAAACCTCCAGAGCTCACGCTTGGCTCTGACCCCTGCCATTCACAAGTGTGCAGGCCTGGCTGGGGTTGGTGTGGGGCTTGAGTGGCTGTCCTGTAGTATTTTGGATGTCATGGAGATGCCAGCTATATTCAGCTCATTTCCCAGATCCCACCTAGAGCCTCAGAAAGACACAGCTAGAGCATCCAGCTCATTCCATCCCCCAGCCCTTGCACACAGAAAGGATCCTGCCACAGCCAGCCCACGGTGACACCAGAGCAACTGCCTCCCTCCACACTGAGACCTTCCCTATGCTGGGGATTTCACCGCCATTGTTCCAGGTGGCTGTGCCAGTGAACCCACACTGCAAACATGCTGCCCAAGTGTAAAGCTGGGCCAGTTCCACTACACTGCAATACCGCAGCAAGCTGGGCCATGGCCTGACCCACTCTGTGCCAGGTGTGGCACTAAAGCATGGGCTAGCACTGGCGCTCCTGTGCCCAGGCTGGGCCTACCAGGTATTGCTGAGATGATAAAGTGGAGGGGCCAACCCACACCCACTGGACACAACGATCCCAAAGGTCTAGTGCAGGTGTCCCGATCTGACCCCCGCCTGCCCCCCGGGATACGCTGACCCCAAGGGGCCAGTGCAGGCATTGGGGTCTGACCCCTGCCCGAGGGACACGCCACAACACAGCCCCACGGGAGCGCGGCCTCCACTCGCTGCGCCCCAGTTTTCCCCGGGGGGGCGAGTGAGCGATTAGGTGCGTGGCCGAGCTTCCAGTCTGGGCGAGCTGCGGTCGGGGCGCGGCCCCTGATCTAGGCTCGGACGAGGCAGAGCGGGGCACAGGGTAGTGGCCGGGCCGGGGCGGTGGAGGGAGGCTGGACCCGGGACACACGACGCTGCCGCGGGCCCAGCCCAAGGGGGCCGGAGGAGGCGGCGGCTGCGGGTCTAGCCCCGCCTAGCGCTGCATCGCTGCGTAGGGTGGGCGGTGCGGCAGGGCCTGGGCGGCGGGGACCGAGCGGCTGCTGAAGCCATGTAAGTCCCGGGCCGGGGCGGAGCGGGGCCGCTGCCTGGCCGGGTCCGTGGGCATTGCTCCCCTCTCCGGGTGTGGCCCAATATGTGGTCGCACCAGCCGAGCTTTCCCCCGTGGCTGCCCGGGGAGCGGCCGATCTGCACCGGGGGTTGGCTGTGGGATCTAGCTGGGGCCCGGGGCTCTGTTACACAGCGCGGGTTTCGCGGCTGTTGCAGGGCGAGTTGCTGGAGATCGGCGTGTGTAATTTTCTGATGAAAGGTGTCGGCCCCCCCTTGATGCGGGGCGATGTCAGTTGTCGCTAACAAAGGCAGGGAGTGCGGCAGGGGTTCGGTGGGAGTCAGGGGGTGACGGAAATAATTGCGGTGCCGGTGTCTCAGGGCCGTGCCCCTTCATTCTCCAGCCTGCGCCTCCTTTGGAAATGAGCGAGCTGCGTTTTCTGAGCCTTGAAAGCCGCGAAAGCAGTTTCTTTGAGCCGCTGTGGGAAGCCTCTCAGGGTCACAGGTGGCCTACACAGAGCAGATAGGCCTTGGCTGTGCTCCCCCACCCCCCATATTGTATGATGATTTCAGATTGCTTGGAAGGGGCTTGTGGTGTTTTCCAAAGGCAAGGGTTAGGGTCTTTCCTCTGTGCGTGTGTGTGTGTGTTGGAGCATTCAGTGATTCACTGGCAGCTGCGAGGTTTAGGACAATCAGAGTTCCTGGGGCATGCTGCACCGTTAATTGAGACAGATGGAAAATTATATTTATTCAGGCCAGTTTAAAACCTGGTGCCCAGCCCCTACGTTAAGGGTTAGATGAACTCCCAAGCCACAGGTGAGGAGACACCAGTCCTCACTCTCTTATTTATGAGGCAAAAAAACAAGAGCGAACGTCTCAGACAGAACGCAGAGGGAGACCAGGAGAGCGTGAGAGGCAGTAACCCAGCCAGTGGTTTTCTTTCCCAGCTCACTTGTAAAGGTAGGTAAGTCAAGGGCTCTGGCAGTATGTACCCAGGTGTTGTCAGATCTGTGCCCTCACCTTCTATTTGGGACTAGATTTGGAGACAAATGGGTTGCCCCTTCCTTAAACGAGATGTCACTTGCCCTGGCTAGTCGAGATAATGTGCTGAGTTCTTTTTTCCATCCCTTCCTCTTTGCTATATAAATAGCAGCTTTGTAAGTTATGAGGGGAATTTGGTGCTGCAGGCGGTGTGTTTCTGAACTGATTAGTGATCACTTTGAAGGCCTTTTGCTTTTGTGTCCTGTGGCATCTAGGCCCTTGGAGGGCATTGCTGTGTCCCCTTGACCGAGGGCAGGCACTGCAGCAAGCACCCAGTAGGGGCTGTGGCTCTTAAACCCCAGGCCCAAAGCATTTCCCCCCATTTGCCATTTGGGGCTGCCTCCTCTGCCCTCTCCCTGCCTCACCCTTTGTGGCACTAGAAGTGCTATGGGTGGAAGGCCGGACAGCCTCCCCAGCCTGCCCTGTAACCAGTCACAGAATCACCGAAATCAGAGATCTGTTGGGCTGGAAGGAATCTCGAGATCATCTGGACCATCACCCTGTGCCGGGACAGGACCTGATGGGTACTGGGGACCAGAGTGCTGGGGTTGGTTTGCTTTTGAAGCATCACAGATGGCAGCTTTGGCTGGGGTCTTGACCCAGCCCTCCTGGAGAAAGCCAATGCCAGATCAGACAGTGAACTTAGCTTCCCATGTCATCAGATGGCAGGAATGGGAAAGTCCCCTTGGGTCTGGCCGGCTGCTCCCCAGGGCCAGCGCAGTCCCTGCAAAGTATTGTCTCGGGCCAGTGGCAGCTACTTGGCTACGTTCTTAATCCTTCCCCCTGCCCCTTGATGGGCAGATCACTTTCCTTTGGCACCGGGTTAGAAGGCTGTTGGCAGACCTTGGCTCAACCTAATCTACATCTCTCTCAGCCACACAAAAACACGAGTCATTAAAAGCAAGACAGGTGCAGACAGAATGGAACCGAACCTATCCAGGCAACTGCAGCAGGCAGGGGGGACCCGAGTTTGCCATTGCCTGTGGAATCCTCAGCCTCTCTTGGAGCAGCTGTTGCACCTGTTTCTGCTGTCCCAGCTGACCTGCCAGGACAGAGGTCCCTGGGTGGCAATGGGGCCTCTCGGCAAGTTGCAGGTTCTGGGCAGGGGAGACCTGGCACTGCAGACTGTCTGTGGTCCCCTGTCTCCACACAGGGCTGTGGGATGGAGCAGCCAAGTCTGTAAACTGTTTTGGGGGTGGCTGGGCTTATGCTTTCCCTGGTGTCACTGGCAACTTTTGCCAGCTCTGCTGTTCCAGGGCATGTTCCCCAGCCTGTGACTTCCTTCTGGGGTGCCTTTGTGGGTCGGGTGATTGCCACGTTGACATCTGCCACCCCCCAAGGGACAGGAGGTGATTAGAGACACTGCCTTTCGCCCAGCAGCTTACTTGCTTGGTTGTCCATTTTCATTTTCCTAATCCACTTAGCGCATCTTTGTGGCCTGAATTAGAACTACTGCTGTGAAGAGCACTTCCAGACATGCTCCTGGGGAAACAGGTTCAGGCAAGCTGAGCGGTGCTTACTTCACAGCCCAGTGGAATGGCTCACGTGGGAGTATCAGATCGCTAGCCAGTGGGACTGGATGAACATGGGGGTGCATGCTGCTTAACTCCCCAGGGGATCCCTATGTGGCAGCACTTGCAGGACCTGGGGTTTAAAATCATCCTGGGCTTCTCATAAGCACTCCCATGTGTCTGCTCGGGGCCGGACCAGCTCTACGGTCTGGGTGCTGGGCTGAGGATTTAGCCCACAGAAAATCAGGCTGCCGGCTGGACTGCCATGCCAGGCAGGTGCTGGGCGGTTAATCCAGTGTTTGCAGTGGTGCACAGGAGCGATGGTGGGCTGGGCTGAATGGAGCTTGCCCTCAGGAGTAGGGAGGATGAGGCAAGGGGATTCCAGCAGCGTTACCCAGGGCTGCTTTCAGCGCAGAGCCCCGTGCATGGCTCTGTTTATCTGTCCTGTGGGGGGAATATAGCTGTGGGCCCACCAACTGTACGCACCCCTCGATGTGCCTCTCTCCTGCCCAGCATCTGGCATGCAAGTGGCACTCCTCATTCTGAAGTTACATTTGGGGTTGGGGAGAGGCAGATGACAGCCTGGCCTTCCTCTCCCAAAGGCTTCGATTCCCACCCATGCCGCTGGTTTTCCCAAGGCTCAGGGGTGCTGTGCAATGCCGGTCACCTTCTGGCTGATGAACACTGCTTCTCTGCGCCACATCTGATGGTGCCTGAGGGGTTGGAGGAATTGCCACTCATGGATATTTTGGAGTAATGGCTCCACCAGGGACTGTGTGAGACTTTCCCTGTTGTGCTGGGACAGGGATGGGCTGGAAGGGGAGTGGGTCAGATACGGAGAGCTCTCGTTACCCTAGGGGACTTGGCATGGGACAGCGACTGACCTGGCTGGATAGTGCTCCCCGTTCCTGGCCCTCAAGACCCAAGACGTCTGTCTGGTTGGACTGGAGAAGGTGCTTGATCCCTTTTTGTAATTTGGGAGGAGGGAGCAGGCAGGAGTAAGGTCAGGGGATGGGCTCATAGGTACCACTGAACTCCATTCACTCCCAGACTCTCCCTCTCTCATGTTCAGGGCAGGGGCAACTGTAGGCTGTGTTTGTACAGCGCGTGGCTTGTCAGCTGCTGGTTGTGACTGTGACTCCTTGGTGCTGCTGCAGTAGGGAGACTGCTCAGCACAGGTCTTCTGATGCCATCTAGTTCAGGCCTGGGTTCCTCTTGCAGAGCAGTTGGCCAGATACGTTCTGTCCATTTGTTGTTCCGTGCAGAGCAGTAAGTACTGGATGCTGGTGGAAGTTGCAACCGTTGTGGCTGCTCCTGTTTCCCTTGGGTGCCGACAGGCTGGCCCCGGAGCAGAACGCGGCCTGTTCTCCTGTTTGGTCATGACCACAGAAAGGAGAAGTGGGAGCAGAGGCTGGCCAAGGCCAGGCCTAGATGTATGGCACTGTCCCACTTGCAGTGCGTGACTGAGGCCAGCGTTCTGGCTTTTTCATTTCTGTCCCCTTCTGCACAGGCTTGGAAGCTGCTTCTTGTGGATGTGTCCAGGGGACTGGAAGCCGTGAGCTTGGTGTGCAAGTTGTCTCTGGGCCTATGACAGAGGAGTGGAGGGGTTGGAGTGGGCCAGGAGCCTGAGTCTGCTGGGCTTGTCTCATCCCGACAAGGGCCTGCCTATGCTAGCACCTGACGCGCTGCTGTCGGCGTTGGGGCGCTTGCTCCCCATAAAGTGATGTGCAGGTGTGAGGAGAACGTGGGCTGAGACCTTGCCGAGACGGGCCCGCCTCTGGGAGCAAGGCTGAGCATGGCTTTGTCTTACCTTCACCAAGTAGTTGGGTGGTTTCCAGCACCAGTTCAAAAGGGGCTGTTGCCAGCAATCCTGATCAGCAGCAGGCCTATTTCCTATTGCAGCTGAGCCCTGACGGTACATCTGCAGGGCACTCTACGTCCAGGGTTCGAACTCAGGCTCAGGCCTAACCCCCCACAGGACCTGTGCTCTGGGAATCTGCCAAGAGTCTCCCACTATCCCGCCAGCTGACACTGTAACCTCTGGGCAGTCACCTTTCCTTTTCCCACGCAGTGCCACTGTGAAAGGGACGCAGGCACTAGGAAGTCTGGTATCTGGGTGGCTGGACTGAGAGACACATAATCCAGTGTGGACACCGGAGCCCTGGCTTGGGACTTGGGTTGGCCCAGTTCCTACTGGGGTTAAAAACTAGTGGAGCTGCTCAAGGTCTGCTTTTCAAGGTCTGGACTAGCAAATGCTGGGTCTGTTCACTTGAGTTCCTGGCCTTACACTCTAGTGTAGATGGACCTGGATGTCCTGGAGAGAAGGGCTGCAGTGTCCTTTGCTTCATTCCCATTGATGGTAGGATTTTAGGGTTCCAGCTCTCCCCATGGGTCTGGCATTGCAGCCTGAGTGATGCATACAGATAGGAGGTCCCCACGGGCACAGACTGGGTTTATGTTGCTTGGCTTTGGGGGGGTGTCTTGGGCTAGTGATGTGAACCGGGTAGTGTGTGGGCGTGTGTCTTACAAGTGCCTGGGGCAGTGTCTGAGTCTCCCTGGGACCTTCCCAAAGCCCCAGCAAGGGGTTCCCCTGCCAGTGACCTACTGTGCACAGTTAGTGCCCTGCCTGGCTGGGGCAGTCTCCTGGGCATGCGGTGCTGCCCCAGCTGGAATGGCCTGTCAGAGCTGGGCTGGCTTGTCACGGCGGGGAGCCAGTGCAATGCAGGGATGGAACATCAGAGCCGCATGGCCAGGTCAGCTGCATGTGACCTTACACTGCTGAGCTCATAGAGGGGGCAGCTGGCAATGGCGCGGCTCTGCTGGCCGTAGTGCTGGGCATATGGCAGTGCTGAGATCAGAATGGCCCTGGAGTTGGGAACTTGATGGAGGGGCACTGGAGTCTGACTCCGTCTGACAGTGACCCGGAGTGGCACCACTGGACTCTGCTCCTTTACCTACCAAGGTCTTGCATTGTTCGCACATCTGGTCTGACAAGTTCCAGCTCCCTGGGGCAGGGTCTGGCCTGTAGCTGTACAGTTGGGTGCGTGCTGGCAGCCAAGTGTCTCTTGCAGGGGATGATCGCAAAGCTCCTCAAGGCACTGGGCCCCTAGTCGACAGCCCGCAAATATCAGGCCAGGGAGCGGCGTCTCTGCAGCACAGCAGTGTGCCTGCAGCCTGGTCCGGCACTGAGTTCTTACTTCCCACTCCTGTGCTCTTGCTCAGGCTCAAGCTGCCAGCCTCAATGAAGCCACAATGGAGGGTTTAGAAGCCAGGCACCATGGCAGCTCCAGGCTGGGCATGTACCTGCCACTCTGGGTGCAGGCGGGAGGAATTTCCAATGGAAGGGAGGGCTGGTGATCCCTGCACTTCACCAGTAGTTTTGAAACTTCTTTTCTCAGGACCCAGTTGAAAAAACTCATTTCTGCCCGCGACCCAACAATTACATCTTTGAGCAATGCATTCCAGGCTTCTGGCAGCAGCAGCAGGGGGTGCTGCAGCCTGGTACCTGAGGGTCTGCGACCCAGTGCTGGGTCCCGACCCTAGGTTTGAAAACCACTGCTGTAGAGGCACAAGCAGGCCACCGTTGGCTGCGCTGACCCTACTGAGTTGCTGTGGAAATGAAAAGCAGCTGCTCAGCGAGTGGTGGGGGTGGGGGGCGCAAAGGCTTGTCACCGCTTGCTCCATGTCTGCGGGGAGGCTGGAGTGGTAGGCAGACGGGGAGATTTAGTGCAGGACGCCCAGGGGCTCCGGAGCTGGCGGCCCACATGTTGGTGTTGAGCTGGCCGAGCCCCATAGCCAGGCTGGCCTGGGTGCACTGTGGCTGGCTGGGCCGAGCCCCATAGCCAGGATCTCCGCTGGCTGCCTGCGCTTACCGCTGCGCTGCAGCTGCTGCTGAGGAACTCTGGGAATACGGCCGTTTGTTCCAGGGGTGACGTGGAGAGGAAAGGCCCTGAGCCAGGCCAGCTGCCTCTCTCCAGGGGGAGCAGAAGGCCTGAGCAAAATGTTCCAGCCTCAGCCTCCTGGCTGCTGACTGGGTGGGGCTGGGACGGGGCTGCCCAGGGACAGAGGCCTGGTGGCTGAGGGGCAGCCTGCGGCCATGACTGGCCTTTGCCCTCTTGCAGCTGATTCCTGGCAGCTGCTGTGTGTGAGGGGTGGTTTCTCTTGGAAGATGCGCCTAGTACTCCGGTCGGGTGGTGCTTGCTTCACACCACCCAGCCGTGCTGTGAATGGCTCTTGCCCGCAAACAGCAGCGGAGATCCTGCAGGCACAACCCCTGGCGATGGACGTTCCTCGCCCTGGGCTGGTGCCTCTATTTTGGGTGGGCAGAGCAGACGCAACCCTGAAGCACAGCACACCCCCTGAAGCCTTGGGGACAGCTCCGGGCAGTGGCAGGTGGGCCATGGGTCATCTGGGGACTGATGTGGCGGGAGCACCGGGGACGAGGGCGGGATCCAAACAGGACTTTGTACTTTCCCGGCACTCTTGCTAGGCAGCACCGGATGAGGCGTAGTGCATGGCGTGCCAATAGTGTGTTCTGGTCCCGCCTGCCTGTGCTAACCCCTTCATGCCATCCATGTTGCTCTTAAAGTGAAATGGGAAATGCTGTGGCGTGGAGAATTTAGATCCCTTCCCTCAAGTGTGCATGCCAGGAATTTGCTGCAGAGACGCTGGGTGCCAAACCCAACCCCTAGGTTTGGAAGCCTGTCTCCATGTGTTGTGGTGAGCTTGAGTCAAGGGAGTCCTGGGGGCCTGGCACCACCTGTGCTGTCTGGCCCGGACAGTGCTGACTGGAGGGTCCTGCAGAGTTAATGTTTGCATAGGAAAAGAGTGTGCCGGGCATGAGGAGGCTTCCAGGCCACTAAGGGACCCTTTCTGGAGGGGACCTGTTTGGCATGGGGAGTCGCCGCCTCAGTGACTGCACATCGTGCGGGTTAGCATGTGGGTTCCCTATTCCACAGACAGTCTCGAGTCGGGGGGAGCTGCCCCGGAGCCAGAGGTGCCAAAAGACAACTTATCCCTTCCCAGCACTGCTCAGGCTTCTTTTTGACTCGACTGCTGCTTCTAGGCCAGAATAGCTCATTCTGCGTATTCATGAAGCCACATAATTCCTTCTCTGGCACAGGGCTGGGAGCTGGGACTCATGGACCATCTTCCTGGCTTTGTCACAGACACCCTATGCACCTTGGAGCAGCCCCGTAACCTGTGTGTGGCGGGGGCACCCCTTGGAGCAGCAGAAAGCCCTGTGAGGCGTGGAGTGCTTTGGTGCCTGGCCTGCTCACTTCACTGCAGGTTTGTAAAGCACGACAACAAAGTGTCAGTGTCATTGTCTTGTGGGCTAGTGGCAGCTCCTCAGATCATGGCCGCCTATTGGCAGGACTGGTTCCCCAGGGCCTGTAATGGGATTAGCCCATTTCAAACTAGGGTGATCCTGCAAAATCAGGACAGGCACAGAGTGGTGGGAGATCTGCAGATACCTCAGCTGGGATGGGCAAGTGTGACTGCTTCATTGATGGTTGGAGATGTGGTGCATCCCTGGCTCTGCCAGCCTGTGACTGGGGGTTTATCTGGCGACCAACCATGGGCATCCCCAGAGCACAGAACATGGGCTCTTTGGCTCTTGGGTCAGTGCCAAGCATAGCCACTTATGGCCTGTTGAAAAGCTGGCTGTAGCAATTCCCTGCTGAATTCCAGGGCTGTTGAGCTCTGAGAGTGGGCAGAGCCCTGTTAGATCTTCTGTAGTCACTGAGGAGTTGTTCCCAGCAGCCTGGTGGGATGGGTTGAGGTTGCACAGAGATGGCTGCAGTCTGCGAGTGCTGGCTGCTAACTGATCGGAGTGAGTGCCCAGCCCACGGTGCCTGGCTCTAGTCTGACATCGAGTTCATTTGTTCTTTGAGGCCAGCTGGGCAGTGAACTGTAGCAGGTGCCGTGTGTAGCACCCCTGATATGAGAACTACATACAGCTGCAAACTCTGAGGGTGCTGGCCAGACCAGCTTCCCAGTATGCCCTGCCTCTGGCCCTGCGTGGCCATGCTGAGCTGCGTCTGACTCCTGTTCTTTCCTGGGGGTGCTGTGGGTGTAGTTGCAATGAGTGCAATGGAGGCCATGTGGGGCAGACCCTGCGAGTGTGGCAATTCTCCCCTTGACCAGGCATGGCTGCATACCCCTCTCAGGCTGTGTGGCACCCTGGCAGTCGGGAGCGCCTAGAAGTGTTCTGTGATTGCCGCGAGCATGTCATGGCTTGGGCCAGCGTGAGCAGAGTTGCCCTTCCCACTCCTGCTTCTGGCTGTGTTCTCCGCTCAAGGAGGAGGTGCCGTCTCTTGGGGAGGGCACCTGGTGCTCAAGCAGCCAGCTCCCGCCCTCCAGAATGAAGCTCTTCAAAGCAGCAGGGGAGGCAGCAAGGTCTAGTGGTTAGAGCATGAGTGGGAGTCTGGATTTCTGGGTGGTTGTTCCCACGTGAGCTGCTGGCTCAGTGGGTGACACCGTGTGCATCACTGCCCCGCCCCGTGCCTCAGTTTCCTTGGCAGGAAATATAAGTAACTGCACTCTCCTGCTGTGGCAGTGAGCTTTGAAACCTCTGCCCAGGACCTTCTCTGGAGGAGCTGAATGTTACAATGTCCTGGTGTTCTCCCTGCTCTCCACCAAGGGACTCGCATCTGTCCACCAGGGACAGACTTAACTGCCCAGCGTCAGGTCCCAGTGAGGGGTAACTTCAGGCTGGAAATGCCTCATGCTGGATGGCTCATTTCATGGCCAAGAGTGTCTGGATTTGGGGTTTGTATCCCACAGCAGGGACGTCTCCTGACCACAGGACCCTCTGCTGAGGTGTGAGACTAGAAATGCCGTCAGCTCTGTCCAGAGCAAGAGTGCCCTCTAGTCTGGTTCGTTCACCCCTTGATAGGGGTCTGGGTTGTGCTGCCCCAGTGAGGAGCAGTGCGGGGGGATAAGAATGTAGGAACGGCCATGCTGACTCAGACAATGGTCCATCTAGCCCAGTGTCCTGTCTGCTGACAGGCCAGTGCCAGCTACTTCCGAGGGAATGAACAGAATAGACATTCACTGAGTGATCCAGCCACTGTTGTCTGCTCCCCGCTTCTTGCACTCACGGCCTGGGGGCACCTAGTTGCATCCCTGACTATCCTGGCTAGTTCCTCCATGAGCTGTTCTAATTCTCTTCTGAACCCAGTTATGCTTTTGGCCTTCACTACATCCCAGCAATGAGTTCCACAGATTGACTGTGCGCTGTGTTGCTTGTTCTAAATCTGCTGCCTGTTAATTTCATTGGCTTCACGTCCATGGTAGGGGAGCCAGGGTCTCCCAGGACTGCATTAGCAGCCCTGCTTTATAGATGGGCACAGACCGGGCGAGGGACTGTTTGAGACCCCAGCTAGTTGGTGGCAGAGCTGGGAATGGAACCCAGCTGTCCTGTGTGTGAGTCCATGCTACTCCTTCCTGCTTTGCATCCTCAGTGGAGCCTGGGGCAGGCGGTGGAGAGCATGGGGGAGAGGGAATGCCTGGTGCCTCCCCACCCGTGGTGGATGGCATGGGCCTGATCCTGGCACGTCTCTCCAGCAGGGCCTAGTGAGTGTTCGTGGGATCATAGACTCATAGACTTTAAGGTCAGAAGGGACCAGTATGATCATCTAGTCTGACCTCCTGCAGCCCTCAAAGCTGGCTCCCCCCTCCCACCTCCCCGCAGGCTGGTTTTTCTCCAGGCTCTGCTTGGCACCTCTGCCGGAGAGCAGGTGGTAACCCAGCTACTTTCTGTGACTCTGGCTCCTCGCTCCCACCTAGGATTGCCAGCGAAGCAGTCGATGGCGCTGGGTGCTCTCCCTCCCGGCTGGGGGGAGGAGATCCCAGCTATTTGCAGCTGATATCCCTGTAGTTTCCTGTCTGAATCACATGGCTGGAGCCAGTTTCCATGGAGAAGTCAAAGGGGGTGGGCTCCCGGGTGCCTTTAAGACTTCAGTGTTTTCCTTCTGTCCATGGGAGTGGAACAAAGGGATGGTGACTGGCTGGTTGCATTCTCCCTGCGTGCTTGCTCCGCCTGGGCACTGAACATGTAAGTGCCAACATGTGGGGGTGGGCTGTGCCAGGAGAGGGAATCTCTAGCAGTGGATGGGTGTAACTGGGGGGCTGCTGGCTTGTTTAGGACTGACCCCCCCCAAGATATTTCCATCTTGCTGAGCAACCTTGTGGGGGAGATGTTGCCTGGGCTGAATGCCTGGGGGGCAGGTGGGTGGGAGGGATGGACCCATCAGCAAATCTAGGCTGTCACCTACAGGATCTGGGAGCTGCTTGAGCTCTCTGGCACCCGCTGGGGATCTTTGGTTAGTGCCGTGACATCGGTTCTGGGTACTGTGTCACGCCCCTTTGACGGGCTGCTGGTGGCATCTCTTGGGGCAGCTTCTTCACCATCGCAGCTGGCTGCTGTGTGACAGGGCCGAGCCATGTGTGGCTGCCATGGGACCCGGGGTGAGGGCTTTGCTCTGGAGCCCTATTGTTCCCACTTGTGTGCTGGGATAGGTTCAGTGGTCTTAACTGAGGAGGTGTGGGATTGATGCTCCTGGGCAGCATCAAGCCACAGGATGGGTGCAGCCACGTCCCCCGGGTGACTCATCCCTTTGCCCTCTCCCACATATAGGTCAGTGAGTATCGCTGGACTGAATGTGGACAGCGACTGGTGTCCGCTAGGGACGGGGCTTAATCCCTTTGTGCTACCCCTGGTCTGTTCCATACAGGCACCAGCTTGCGCAGAGCTTGGTGGTGTAGATCTCCGCAAGCCACGATGACGGGGGCTGACGCCATGCCCACGCTCGCTCTTGTTGAGCGGGTGACCACATGCTGGCTGGGCTCACAGACTGATGCTGATAGCAAACAAAACCCAGCTTGTTCCTTTCAGGCTGTGCTGGGGGGAAGTGATAAGACGTCTGGGTTCCTGGGAGCGCTGGAGGAACTGGGGAGAACTAACTGGAAGCCAAGCAATTCCATACAGGGGTCTCCCCAAGTCCCCTGCCAGGTTCACCCGATGGTGTGCAGCTCCCGGGGGAGGTGCTGGGCTTGCCCTGCTGGTGCCGGAACCCGTGTTTCAGTCCAGGCCCAGCTGTTTGCGCTGGCATTGCTGGAGGACGATATCATTGGCCATTCCCCGCCCCTGCCGCTGCATCCGGTTCTCAGTATCTCAGTGCGAGGAGCAGCAGGATCCCTGGGGCTGGTGCCCCTGAGTACAAGGGCGGGCCATTGGGGGGCTCAGTGAACATCAGTGCTCCCTTGGGGAGGCCTCCCACTGCCAGTCACTCAAAAGCCGTTTGTCTGGCTGGCGGCTGCCGCCTCCCTGCGTTAGCACTGGCTCCTTTCTTGGCTATTGTGATGGGCTGAGGAATGCTTAAGGAACTGAGAGCACAAACCTTGCTTTGTTGCTGTTTTGGCTACTCCCACATGTGCCTGGCTGTCCACTGCCTGCCAAGGAACCATGTGAGGGGCTCCTGCCTTCTTAGCTAACCCTGCCGGACCTGCCTGTGAGACTAGACCTGGCTGTATGTGAGCCCCAGAACCTGGCTGTCAGTGGGATGGGGCTTGGTGAGTGGGTGGCCGGCCAAGCCAGGGAAATTGTGCCAGCCACCTGCAAACCAGAGGAATTGCCCACATTAATGCCTCGTTATCCCATGCCCCCCCAGGGTTCGCAGCCTGGCGGGGGTGGCTGATGGGGTGCTGGGAGCTGATGTGGGCTGAGGTGGTTCCTGACTGCTAGGGTTAGGAGCAGACCGTCAGATCAGACCCCATGCGTCTCAGGGGTGAGGGCTGAGCTGAGCAAGCCTGGTTGGTGTTTCTGTTGCTGCCTCAGATAGGCTAGCACTGGTGGGGGGGTAATGGACAGACCCTGTGTGGATGATCCCATCTGGGTGACTGCTGGGTTTCCAGCGCTCAGGACCACTTAGTGCCAACGCAGGGCGGGCGGGTGGTGTTCTCAGGACCGAGGAGCCAGGTTATGTGGCCGTCAAGTCCTGTCGCAGGGTGAGATGTGGTTGTTGGGACTCAAAGCTGTGGGCAGCCCCTCTGGTGCTGGAAGTGGGTCTGTGGGGCAGATCTTGGCAGGGGGAGCCCATCCTGGCCTTGAATCCAGGGCCTGTGTGGCTCATGATAGTTGCTGAGAAAGTGACTCAGGCTGGGCCTGGCCTGAGCTGTGTGTGAGTACAAGTTAGAGACATTCAGCCTCTTCGCAGAGACTCCCCCGCTCGCTCAGGGGCTGGAGGCAGCATCCCAGGTTTCTTAGCAGGGGATATTAGGATCGTAAGCAGAGCGCATCCTCATTTCCTTTCTCCACGCAACGGGTCCCACTGGGAAACCGTTCCTGGCTCACAGCCCTCACTGGAAGCCCCGAGTTTTCCTTTCCTTGTTAGCAGCTCTTTCCACCACGCTGGCCTGGTGCTGCTCCGGGGGCAGGGTAGCAGTGCCTACCTCCTGCATGTGCTGCATGTTGCTACTGCACATGGCTGGCACACTCTTCTGTCCCCACCCTACCCTCCTCCAGGGGGCGCCCTTCAGAGCAGCAGCCCATGGCAGTGCTGGGATTTGGCTGCCACATTTATCCTGGCCTGGGATGTGTGCTCTGGATGGCATGCAAAAGTCCCTGCGAACTAGCATTCTGCACAGGCAGCTGGAGTCTGGGTGTCCTGGCCCCACTGGGCTGGGATGTATCCGGGCCCGTGGCTCTGTGAGTGGAGCTGGTGCTGCTGGACAGGTGGGAGGCTTGGCATGACAGCTTGGTGTACAGTGTTTGTCCTTCCCTCCCCCTCTGCGAACCCTTCTGGTGCACACCGGGCCAGCCCAGCCCGGCTCCTGGTGCCTGCCTAATCATGGACACTAAGGAAGGGCAGCCTCCGAGACTCATCTCTGAGTGAGGGCCGGCTGATTTCTAGGAGCTAATAGTTTCTAAGTGGAGGGATCCCCAGTGGGAAGGATGCTCTCTCTTTCCTGCAGGAAGGGGCAGCATCCTGGGTACAGTGGGAGGGGTGGGTGGTGCGGCAAGATGCAGCTGGTGCTATCTGTCCCTCTGGCAGAGCAGCTGGGCCCTAGGGCACCCCTCCAACATGCTCCTCTAAGCGGCTGACTTTCGGGAGCTTGCTCCCAGCCTGCTTTACGCTGCCGGGACTCAGGTGGTCTCTGGCATGGCCTCTCACAGGTGACCTGCAAGCGGAGGGGATGGGAGAGCACTGTGTCACTCTGTGATGCCCTGGCACTTGGCCCCTGGTGCCTAGCACAGGGCCTCAGTGTGCACGGGGGAGGAGGCGGGTGCCAAGGGGTGTGTGGGAGCTTCTGAGCTAGTGCTGCTCCTCCAGTGGGCATAGGGGCTTCTCCTTGATGCTGGTGCTGGGGGGCTAAGCAGCCTGCCCGTGAGAGGTTACTAGGACATGGGCTGCATCCACGTGGGCCCAGAGGGGAGGAGCTCTGGTGGCCTAGCACTCATGGTGGCACCTGGTCATCTCTCCTCATTGTCCCCTTCCTCCTTGGCCTCTCCTTTGACACTATTTATGGGGCCTCCGTTTACATCCGATCTATTTCTGTCCTGCCACTGGGGTAGTGTCTGAGGAGACACGAGGGAGAGAAGGAGAGGAGGGGGTTGCTAGCACTGATCCCAGCTGGGTCTTGAATCCCCGTCTGGCTCGTATGCTAGGGTCTAAATGATTGCTAGGTTTGGGAGTGGGAAGGAATTTCCCCCAGCTCAGACTGGCTTGGAGCCTATAGGGGTTTCAGTGTGGGGCACAGTTCATCTGCTGGACCATCTGGGCACGTCTCACCTCATCGGTCCCCTGCCGTATGAGTTCTCAGGCACTGGTGGGGCCTCAGTCTGCCTGTGCACATGACGGTTTAGTCTCCTGGAGACTGAAGGGCTCTGGTTGAATGTCATGGGGCTCAGGCAAGGTGTCTGGGTGGGGTTCAGTGTTCAGTACATGGGCAGTTGGGCTGGACAGTCCAAGTGGTGCCTTGTGACTGAAATCTAGGAAAGGGACAGGAAGTAGCATTGGGAGACACACCCAGTAGGGCACCAGTCAGTCCCTGCGACTGCCGGGGAGTGGTGGGCGGAGAGGAGAAAAAAGCAGCTTTGCGCTGGGCAGCCTTTTCTCATGTGGGGCTGCAGAGAACTGGAGCGAGGGGTGAGAAGCACGCAGTTGGTGTTGGTGCCTTTTCAGATCATGTCTAGACTTGTTATGGCTCTTGCCTGATGCCATGTTCTGTAACCCTGCCCTGCGCAGCTCTCTGCCGGGCAGGCTCTTCCTGTTGCAAGGCTCCAGGTGCCCAGCCCCACTGTGAGCTGCTCCTGCTGCCTCCACACTCAGCAGGGGTCTAGCTGTAGGTGTAATTGGAAGCAGGAAGGGAAAGTTTGTGCCAGGTTCTCTCTGCTCTCCCTTGCCCTGCCTTCGCTGCC
This sequence comes from Pelusios castaneus, assembly GCA_007922175.1. NCBI lineage: Eukaryota > Metazoa > Chordata > Testudines > Pelomedusidae > Pelusios > Pelusios castaneus. The sequence continues at coordinate 766,304 of ML688537.1, forward strand.
CTGGACACTGGCTGTGGCTCTGCACAGATGCTGCATGTGGGTCTGCCTGGTAGAAGGACCCCTCTGGGAACAACAGGTTTCACCTGTCAAAACAAAGCCTTGGTAATGGTGGCAAGGGGCGATAAATCACAGGCATCTCTCCCACGCTGCCTGCAGCTCAGTGCAGGCCAGGCCTGTGTCTTCAGGAAGCCCCTCCCAGTGTTAACCCTGAGGATTAGTGTACACAGCAGCCTGGATGCCGTGGTACCATTTCCTGTCAGCTGCAGGTGCGCGCTGGGCAGGCCTGCCGTGAACATTTCATGCGTGTACGTTGTAAAGTGAGTTGGTGGGGCAGCTGGGAGCATGAAGCGATGGGATCTGCTGGCACGGCGACGTGCACTCCCGCTGCACGTTCTCAGTGCTCCGCTGATGGTCTCTGTTATGATTACAGGTGTTTCCGGGACATGAGTGTGTGTACCTCAATGCACAGACAAGTGAGATTTCTGAGAGGATGGCGGCCCAGTGGGATGCGTCACCTGGTGTTGGCAGTGCTTGGAAGAAGGGCGGCAGCCCAGGGTTTTCCCATCCCTAATGCTTTGGCCTTTTGGCAGAGGGAAGACGAGGCTCTGAGGGCTGCATTTTGGCCCAGTATTGGGGGTAGTGGGATGGGGAACGGGACATGGTGACTACAGATCCCACCATGCAGTGCTTCCTATTGAGGCTGGTCATAGCTGTGTGGAGCAGTGCATGATGGGATCTGTAGTCTCCATCGGCTGTACCCTGTATTGCCAGTGAGGTAATGCTGCCATAGGTACCTCTGGCCTGGGGAGGGCGGCTGTGTAACTGGCCCCTTTGCTGGATGGTTGCAGGTGGGTGGAGAGGAGGTAGCAGTGGGGGGCCATTGCGGGACCATCCTGTGCAGTCTGGCCTGTGTGATGTGTGCGGCAGGGCAGAGGGACTTGATCTTGGGGGTGAGGGTGCATGTGCTTCACTGGCACTTTCCCACTCAGGTGCTCCTTGCCAAGCTCCTTGCAGAGGATGCTCAGTGGCACCGCTGGTGGCGTCGCCCAGGAGTCTCTTGCCCCAGGGGACGGTTGCACGGGTGCCATGCTCACAGTGGCAGGTCAAGATGGCACAAGAGCTGGTGGGGTTGTGCCACGGTGGCTTGCAGGGGTGTTTGCTTCTACAGTGATGGTGGCACCCAGGACCAGGCAAGGCTTGGAAGGAGCAGCCCTGGGCTAGCTGTAGAGCAGTGGTTTTCAAACTTTTTTCCTCGGGACCCAGTTGAAAAAAATTATATCTGCCCATGACCCAACAATTACATCGTGGAGCAATGCATTCCAGTCTTCTGGCAGCAGGGGACACCGCAACCCAGTACTGGGTCCTGACCCATAGTTTGAAAACCACTGCTCTAGAGGGAAGCTCTCTCCGCGTGGCATCTGGATAAAGATGGAGGCAGAGCCTAGCTGGCAGGGTGTGGAGTAAGGAACCCACTGGCACCGGTCTGGCACCCTCACCTTTCCGGCCCCACTAGCAATGGGGTCCTCTGTTCCCCACTGGCTGCTTAGGCTGTGAGGGGAGCAGCTGCTGCCCTGTTACCTGCTGGGGGTCCCATCAGCTGGTATATGCCTCCCCAGACTCAGACATGCCCTGCGCCCCTCATTCCTGACCCATAGGTCTTGCTAGCCCAGTCCTGGGCTCCCCATCTCCAGCTCCACCAAGTCCCTCGATCCTGCCTTCTTCTGCTGCATGTGGATTTTGTGGGGCTGAGGCTGAGGCCTAGGGTGGTTTGTCCTTGGCCCTGGGCTCTGGAGGGGACCAGCCTATATTGATTGTTCCCCCATCTGCAGAGGGACGGTGCCCCGAGGCATCTGCGGTCAGAGCCCCGAGGAGCAGCTGTTGTTCCCACCCCCATAGCTGATCTCGCTGGCAGGGCAAGCAGCTCCCTTCTGTGGGCACAACCTTCCTGTCCAGCTGGCCTGGCAGGCCCCAGACCCTGATGCCTGACTGTGGGTCCTGCCTCTCTCCTGCTCTTCTGGTGGGTGGGGAGGGGCATCCTGGGTGTCTGAGTGCGGTGCCCAGCAGGCCGGCCCAAGGGAGCCGCAGTGGTGCTCTGCTCCGCACAGGAGACACTGGGGGGTGGGGGGGGTAGTTATTTAAATTAGGTACCTGGGCTACTCTGGCTGGGGCCATCTTGCTCCTTCTAGGGAATGGCTTTCCGGTTGGCAGGCCCGCCGCCAGCCCTGCCAAGCTTCACCTGATGCCCACCCAGGGCCTTCTGTCCCATTGCCTAGTGTGGTAGAGTGTGAGCTGGGGGGGCTGGGGTGCAAACGTCACTCTAGTTGCCAGGGACAGTGCCAGGTTTGGAGCTGTGGGTGCCAGGAGCCAAGCAGAGTGGAGCTTGCTGTTTATGGGCTGGCCCCTGGGCTGGGATCCCAGGCAGGGTGGGTGTCCTTGCGGTGGATGGATGGGACAAATATTTTCCTGGAGAGGGGCCAGTGCTTGGGGTGGGTGCGCGATAGTGTTTTAACTAAATGTGCCGATATTTGCACCAGGCACGCAAGGCCAGAGTGTGGGAGATTCGATGGGGCGTAGAGACCTCTTAAAGGTCCAGGGCCACCATGCAGGACTGTGCCCAAGGCTGGGGGCTGGCATCTCTGCTGCAGCAGTTAACCAAGTCGCTGGGCAGCCCTCCCTGCCCTCAGGCCTTTTGCTGGGTTGCGAGGGAGCCCAGATGTGTCACTGGCACCAAATGTGTGCTGTCCACTTGGGAGCCAGCTGGCCTGGATGTTTCCAAGGGCTTGGTGTTTTTTGGCCCACATGCAGCCTGTTTACTCCAGTCTGAGCCAGGGGGCCTTTCTTGGGCAAGGCACCCACAGGGATTCAGCAGCTGGTGAAGGAAGGTGAGGGCCGGGGAGCTGTCAGGCATGGTGCCCACTGGCTGGGTCACCAATTGTGCAGAAAAGATCATGGATGAGCCACTACTTCCCGCAGTGCCCTTGGCTGGCTCAGTTCTCAGTCCCAGCGCATTGGGTTGGGTGAGGGGAGTGTTTTCGGGGGCTGGGGTAGGACACCACAGGGAATCCTAGGCTGGTGTTGGCTGGTATCTGGCTTCATGGTTCCCATCAGAGGAGACTGAGATCTAGCTCTTTGGGCATGCCCTTTTGTCACTGGTCTGCCTCCCTCTGCCTTGGGCTGAAAGGGGCACATCCTCCAGCAGGGGCAGCCCTTAGTGCTCCTTGTCCCTGGAGCTCACCAGCTGGCTGGCTGCCGTGTCAGAGTGGCTCAGGGTCTGTAGGGGGCATTGCTCAGCAGCCATGAGGCCAGAGGCTCACTTTAGTTTATGTTGTCTCTTCCTCGACCTCATGCTCCAGGGCTGCTGCTGGCCAGGGTCAGGAAGGACCCCCCCCTGTATTCTGAAGTGGGTGTTCACCCCATGCATTCTGTTTTGTTTTAGCTTATCTCCTTCCTCAACAGGGCGGGCAGGAGGATGCTGGGTGAGGCCAGGGCTTTGCGGTGGCACACAGCATTCTGTTACTTGAGGGCTTGGCTGGCTCGTTCTTGCTTCCAGGTCAGGGTCTCACTGAGGGCCCCAGATGGGCTGGGAAGGAATTTCCCCTGGGTCAGGTTGGCAGGGATTGTCAGACACCATGTTGGTGGGTCACTTCAGGGGCGTTGCTGCCCCAAGAAAAGGTTCAGGGCTGAATCCTCCAGCTGGTGAGTGGCAACTGGGCCTCAGGTTCCCGGATGGGATTGGGGCTGGATTGGGCCACCACTTCTGGTGGCGCCCATGTTCCTGGCTGGGGTTGGGGCTGGCACCAGATTGTGCCTGTGCCGGCCCCAGGTTCCTGGCCCTGGTCAAGGCCGGATCTGCCATCGCTTGCCAGGATTATCCCGGGTGTATTTCCCTTAACCCTTCCCTGCCATGGTGGGGGTCCTTGGGCGCAGGGGAGTCTGCCCTCTCTCCCCCTCACCCATTTGCTGGCTGTGGCTCCCAGGTTGGCTGCTGAGGGTTGCCATGCTGTGGTCTTGTTTCAGCAGCTGGGGTCAGTGAGCAGGCACTGGGTGAGCTGCACAGGGGGGTTAGACAGGATGCTTGGCGGCTCCCTTCTGACCTTGAACTCCAGGGCTATGGCCAGCTGGGGCTGGCCCGGCCCAGCTGGCTGCAACTCGAGGGGCTCAGGCTGTGAAATTGCAGGATAGCCAGGCTCGGGGACCCGGCTTTCTCCCAGGAGACTGGCCAGACGTGCCCTGACTCGCTGCCCCACCTGGTGCAGAGCACTGGCTGTGTGGGCTGCCGGTCAACAAGAGGCTAACAGGATCCTGCAGAGGGAGGGGAGAAGTTGGTCTTTTAAGTCTGAAAGGCAGGGTCCTGAATGGGTCACCAGGTGCCTGGCCTAGGGTTGGAGCTTGATGCTGGGTGTCAGGTCCTTTGCATTTCAGGCAGCAGTGCTCTGTCCTGCCCTTCCCTGGCGAGGCCCTTCCAGCGCCCAAGGTGACCTGCCAGTACCCTGGTCTTGGGAAGATGGCGTCTGCTATGTCACAGTGCCCATGGCTTGGGGAAGCCTAGAGCACTCATAGGTTCAAGGCTGTCCTTTAGGATAGGCTTCGGAGTGTACGTTGAACGCCAGATTGCAGAGCCAAGAGCTTGCAGCTCTATCAGCTTGCAGAGCCAAGAGCTCAGAAGTTAGAAAATGTCAGGATTAAGGCTGCCTGGGCAACCTTAACTCTGCCTCCTCATGCGCATGCATTGCGATCCAGCCATGAACGCCATGGTTCCATGCCACTTGTTCCAAAGCACCCCTGCATCATGCAGTTACCAGATGGGGCTGAGGGGGAAAGAGCACAGAGTCCTCGTGGGGCTAGGGCTCCGGATTGGAACTCTAGAAAATGGAGGTCTGTCCTGGGCCAGGCTGCAGACTTCCTGTTGGGTGGGACTGTTGTATCCTAGCCGTGGCTCATCTGTGTCTGCGTGAGGTGATGTCCTCACTTTTCCAGGCATCCCTGAGCCTTCCAGGGAATTGAAGCAGGATGTGAGCAATAACCCTGTTGTTTTAACCCCAACCCTTTTCCAGTTATTCTCTGCTGGAAAGGAGCAAAAAGAGCCAGATGCCCAGTATTTTTTCCCCTTCCACGTTACCTTTGAGTCCTAGTCATGCTGCTCATCCCACCCCTGGCCCAAATCATCCAGGTAGTTCCAGTCCCATAAATAGGCGTGTACAATTGCAGGGCCTTGTTCTCCAGCCAAGCTCCAGGCAGAGACCCAAAGGAAACCAGAGGTGCTTTGTGCATCACTGTGCTAGCATATAAAACTCCACATGCTGCCTCTTGGGGTACTGTCTGTGCTTGCAACACAGGGATATGCTTTTCGGAAGGTTTCTTTAGGGAGGAGAAGGCCCCAAGGATGGCCGTAACACTGACGAGAGGAAATGCTGTTTCATGCAATGTGCAGTTGGCCTGTGGAACTCACTGCCACATGATATTGCCAAGACCCAGAGTTTAGCAGGAGTCAGGAGGGATTAGCTGTTGAGTTAGGGAACAAGAATAGCCAGTTAGTGTACATATTCAGGACCCCCAATGGATTGGGAAGGGCTCTGCCATCTCTGGGCACCAGCCAGCCTCTACCTGCAGCAGCTGATCTAGAGATGTCCCCTGACTGCCTGCACCTTCTTTTTGAAGGGGCTAGTGCCAACTGCAGTTGTAAGAGGCTCATGTGCTGGCTGGATCTGGGGATTGCCAGCCTGGCCCAGAGCTGCTTTTAATATAGTCAGGGGCTGGCAGAATGGACTTCTAAAAATCCCTGCCTTCCGTCTGCTCCTGGCCTTAACTGGGCACCTCTCCCTGGGGCCTCCTTAGTGATATCCCACCAGGGCCCCATCTCCACTGATGCTGGATGGATACCCCCTCTGTGCCTCACGTTTGCAGGGGTCATGGCTTGCCCTGCTTGGTGTGCTTCCCAGGACCCCTAGAACAGGCCTCTTCTTGCCGGGGCAGGAGGACCTCTGGGTTTCTCAGGGGGAGTGAGGGGCCGGCATTCAGTGCTGTCCAATCCAGCTCTCGCACCAGGTGCAAGGCAGCTGAGTGCCCAGGGTGTGGGAGTTGGGGAGTCTCTCCCACTGAGCTCAGCACCCCTTCCGCAGAACAGGAGTTCAGGAAGCCTGACATGGGCTGGCTGTAGCGGGGCCTCCCATACCCTCGTAAGTGCCCGTTGGGCCTGGCGCTGCTGAGTTTCCAAAGGCCCAACAGTCTGGCAGCCGTGGGCACCCACGGGAAGGAATTGGGAGCCGGAGAACAAAGCCACTGGTCTGCATTGTGCATGATGGATTAAGGGCTACGCAGGGCTGCCAGGAAGCAGGCCCCAGCGACACAGCAGGGTGAGATCTGCCAAGGCCTATGCTTGCGGGGGCCAAAGGGCTGGGACAGGAAGTAGCCCACGCATGGTGCTGGGTCATCCTACATGGGGGAAGCCTGGTTTGGAATGGAAAGACGTCAGTGGTTTGCTTGGATTCAGAGACCAGAAACCAGCACCGAGGAGGGCTAGTAAAAGTGACTGGGGAGCAGGGATTAAATGAGTGTGGCTAACTGCGTGCAGCAGGGCAGAGACAGATCAGCCAGTTGGGAGTGGCAGAACCAGAGAGTGGGGTGGGACTTAGCTGACTCTTCCCCAGGAGATGGGGAAGTCCCGTCTCCTCGGAGAGGGCCCGGTGGCCCAGGTCTTAGGATGGGCTAGAAGATACAATCCTGCCCTGGTCCCATGTGGGTGGGTGAGGTGCACTACTGGATCAGAGGGTCCTGCTTGCAGACAGCTCCCCTGATGGGACTTTCCCATGGGAGCAGCTGTCCTAGGTGCTGTGTGCAGGCTGCATGAGTGGAGGGCCCTGCCGTGGGGAAGTCTGGGAGCTAATTGACCTTTGCCAGGAGTAATTTCTTTGTTCCCTGAAGGTGGCGCCGTTGGCCAGCGCTTGCTGTTTGGGGCTCAGTCTCACGCCTGCATCCTGCCTGGCTAGGTGTCCCGCTGGTGAATTAGCAGGGCCACATCCTGTGCACTAATTGCTGCATCCACCACATCAGTGGCCTTGCTGATGGCCGGGTCATGCTGAGGACCAGGCACGGGAGGGCGGTGATCCATTGACACAGCCTAGCAGGCTCGGGCCTGTGCAGCAGCCTGCCTGGCTTGGCAGCAGTGGGGCAGAGTGAGTGGTGAAGGTGGCTGGGCTGTGTCCTGGGGATGCTGTGGGCTCCAGTTCTGGGGGGTGCACAGGGCCACTGTCCTGGCTTTACCTCCTGGGAAGGGCTCAGAGAGCACAGCTGGCTTGCCAGGCCTATGCCCAGCAGTGATGTGGAGGAGGCTGCGTGGGGAATGGTGCACATGTAGCTGGTTTTTGGGCTTTTGTGGGTGGCTCTCCTCTGCCACTCCCTGTGCATTGTGCCTCCATCCTGGCCCTTTCCTCGGCCTCTCTCTAAAAACAACAGCAAACAGGAAAGGAGCCGGGAGGGAGGTGGCCTTTCCCTTTCTTCCCAGAGGATGAGGCTCTTCCTGGCTGAGGACTGGGGGCTGGGCTCTTTCCCCTCTGGAGTTGGGCGTCTGAGCAGGGTGGCCAGCTAGAAAGTGTGAAAAAGCAGAATGGGATTGGTGTGGGAGGGGGGGATGGACCCACGCCTATATAAGGAAAAGCCCCAGATGTCAGGACTGTCACTATAAAATGGGCACATCTGGTCATAAGAAGGTGAGGCCCGGGTAGGATGCACCACCCTCTAAAGAGAGGGACCCCACTGTGCTGGTACCCCAGACTAGGCGGAGAGCGCAGGCAGCCAACATTTTTGCTTCGCTCTTTGTTGTGGTGGGGCAGGCGAGACGGACTGCAAGTCCCATGGTGCAGTGCTCCTCCTTGAGCCAAGAGTCTTTGTTGCAGAGCATTCTGGGCCCTGTAGTCCCCATAGGCTGCGGAGTAAAAACGCAGTGCTGGAGAGAATGTTAATGAAATCCAGACCAGCAGAGTCCTGGCGCAGCTTTGATGCCAGCCCATCACAGATTAGCTAGCGGGGGAGACGTGGAACGCTGTCATTTTGTTGCTTGTCCTTGTCCTCCCTGGCTGTGAACTGTGACCTGCAAAGGTGTCCCCTTCCCTTGTTTCTTTCTAAGCACTCAAGAGTCTGTGTCACAAGAAAGTGTGTCCTGCGTGTGTTCCCTTCATGGTTAGAGCTGCTCGTCCCAAGTTAGTGATCCCAAGAGATCAGATGAGAAGTGGAGCAACCAGTTGGCCACGTTGCAATGAGATTGTTGCTGAGGCTGCAGTTTTTTATGTTAGCACCTGTCTAACTAAGGAGCAGGGGAGAGACGTCTCTCTTTAAAGATCCAGCCCCTTTCTGGCAGCATGTGAGAGCTCCCAGCTGCACCTCGAGCTGGGAATGCCTGTTGCAGTCTTGAGAGATGTACGCGGCTGTTTGGTGAAAGTGACAGGGTGCTGGATCTTTAATAGAGACCTCCTTTCTCCCCAGCGTACGCCAGCTGTGTGGTTAGATATTGGGGCACGGGGTGTCATGCGGGTTGACTCGGGATTTCTCATTTTTCTCTGGGCTCATCACAGCGCCTCTGAGAGCCTCGCCTGTTAACGAGTTGCACACATTGGCTCTCTGCTGCTGTCTCACTGAGTGATCTTGGGACAGTCCCCTGTGCTGGCAACTTATTTTGCTTGCCAATCAAACGGTGCTCCCTTATGGCCGGGCCAGGTGTGCTTTGAGATTCTTGCTGGGGCGGGGTTCCTCAGAATCGGATAGAGCCATGGTAGCTTTCAGAAACGCTAGCTGTGGCGGAAGGCTAGTGCCCTGGTAGCAGGAATTCCAGGGCGCTGCAGGGGCTCTGGGGAAGGTAACCCTGCAGCAGGAGCTTGACTGGTTTCATTCTGGTTTCCTGCTCATGCTTGGCACCAAATGCTGTGCACAGGGGGAAGGGAAACCACATGCTTACAGGAGCCTAGCAAGGAGGGAGCTGTACCAGTGTGTGTGTGTGCTGTGCCCGGCGGGCGGGAGGACCCTGGCTGATTGGTACCTGCTGGAGAAGGTTGGAGCAAGAAGTGGACGTTTGGTTAGGGCCTGTGGAGCCCACGTCCTGTGATGGGTGCTGGCGGGCACTCCCTTCCCGTCGGAGGCGTGGGTTTGACTCACCGCTTTGGGAGCAGCAGGAACCATGTGGTGATGTCAGGCCTCGGGCAGGGGAAGTGTAGGAGGAGACAGGGCCCAGCTCCGCCGGCTCCTGCAGGCAGCCCCAGATGGTTGAACTCTGGCAAGAGAGCGGGCCGGCTGCTGCAACTCTCGGGGCACCACAGCCCCAGAATGAACAGCAGATACAAAGGTACCGTGACCCCCTTAGAATCCCCTCCGCCCTGCGAACCCTCCGTGCCCAGCTTGCCCTCAGTGGTTTGCCTACCCCAGGCCAGGCAGCTTCCCTGTCTTGTGCTCTCTAGTGATCCAGTAGGACTGCTGGCCAGCTGCAGCTCTGAGCAAGGCTAGTGGGAGAGCCTGCCCCGTGCTGCCTGACCTGCCTCCTCGCCGAGTATTGCTAGATCCAGCAGTGGGTGTGGGGCTTGAGGTTTCCCTGGAATAATGGACAGTGATGAGAGGGAACACTGTCCTGTGGTTAGATCGAGAGCTGGTATCTGTTCCTTTCCCATGGCCTTGTCTGTCTGTCTCTGTGCCTCAGTTTCCCCTCTGTCCTAGAGATAATGACACTTCACCTCGTGGGGCCAGGGAGGCCTGGCTGGTTGTTTGTCTACGTTGGCGGGGCTGGGGTTGGGTTGTAGCAGCCCGTAGACGCAGGGGCTGACTGTCAAACAGCAGGGCAGGGGTGGTTGCAGAGTGTGCTGGGCAGCTGGGTGTGGGATGTGTACGAGGCTGGAGTGATGCAGCTGGGATGCTGTGACATAGCATGTGGACAGGCCCTCTGGTACTGCGCCACGGGGGCTGTTCTCACCCACTTTGCCAGCACTGCTGTGTCTCTTTGCTGAGGAAAGGTGTGGGTGGGCTCAAATGGCTTTGGAGGCCGAGCCCATTGCCCCTGCCAAGGTTACAGGGGCTTCTGTAGCTCTTGGCTCTGCTGGCATGCTACTTCCCTTTGCATCCAGGCCTGCAGTGTCCCTACAAAGCTTCCTCTCGGTTTGTTTACCTGCTGACTTGATGGGCTTGCCGCCATGCCTGAGTCTGCCAACAGCCCTGGCCACTCAGGAACTGGGCAGAGAGGCCTGCGGAGGTGCAATGTTCCTGCCAGCCCAGGCTGTGGCCAACTCTGTGGCATGGTGCTGTTTCTGTAACCACAGTCTTGTGGCCTTTCACCTTGGTGAGTTGATACCATGGTGGTTACCTACACCCCCCTTCCCCCAACTTAGTGAGAGCCCAGAAACAGACTGTGGGGGGCAGGCAGGGAGCCGCAGCAGCTGGCCCTGCTGCTAGCAGTGGGTGGGTGTTACCTGTTGGGCCAGTGGGGATTACTCCTCCTGCCTACCACCAGCCCTGTGTGCTCTGTCCCTCTGCTGAGCACACCACTGCCCTGTGTTCGCTCTGCAGGTAACCACAGCCCAGGCACCGCACTGGGGCTTCTGTCAGCTTGGAGAGGCTGCAGCGAGTGGGACTGGCGGTGGTGACAGGCTGAGGTGGGCAGGGGGCTGGGCTGGTCCCCGGGGCGGGGCGCTGGGGGTGGGGGGGGGGGGGGGGGGGGCCCCGTTCCATCAGCCCCACTCTAACACTGAGAGCATGCTGAGCCCAGGGATTGTGTTATGGCAGCGTTTCCTAGCTGGCTCCTCGGGCTTAGGAATGCTCAGGGAGGGATGAGCCAGGCCAGTTTGGTGCCTGCCCTACGGCTGCTCTGACCCGGAGCCTATGGCTGCAGTGAGCCCCCGGTGATTCCAGTGTGGCCAGGGCTCAGAGCTGGCAGCCTCCTGGTTACCCCCCGAGGCATCCCTGGAATCACCTTTCTGAAAACACTTTCGCCCAGCAGCTGTGGGCATGAGGGGCAGCCAGGTGTCTGTCAGTCTCTCTACTGGAGAAGGGGCTACAGGTGTCTGTCCATCTGTTTCCATTGGAGTGGAGGCTGCAGGTGGGTGTCCATCTGTCTCCTTTGGAGTGTGGCTGTGGACAACGTCTATCTGTCTGTCTCCATTGAAGCGGGGACCGCAGGCGGTGTCCGTCTCCATTGACATGGGGGCCACAGGTGGTGTCCGTCTGTCTCCATTGGAGCGGAGGCCGCAGACAATGTCTGTCTGTCTCCATTGGAGTGGGGTGCAAGTGTGTATCTTTATTGGAGAGGGGGCCTTGGGCAGTGTCCGTCTGTCTCTGTTGGAGTGGGGACCGTGGGTGGTGTCCGTCTGTCTTCATTGGAGTGGAGGCTGTGGGCAGTATCCCTCTGTCTCCATGGGGCGGCCGGAGAGTGGATGTCCATCCTATCCGTTGTGTGAGGGAAGTCAGCTGGGGCGGGACATAGCCGGGACATGGATCCTCCAGGATGAGTGTGTGACCCCTGGTGCCTGTGAGTCTGTTGCTGCTTTTCACAGGGGAAACCCACCCGCTGAGCAGGGCAAACACAAATGGGATCGCCATGGCAACCAGCCTGTGCTGGGCAATGGAAACCATTTTCCTGGCAATCACATGCCCCCTGGCTTCCCCCAAATGCAGCCATATGGGATTCTAGACCTCCTCCCCTTTGGGTGCTCCCTTAGACCCCTGCCCCCCTATGTGCCAGTTTCTAGTGCCTTTCCCTCTCTGCTGTCCTGGCTTCTCCCAGGAGCTGCTGACGGGCAGCAAGGCCCAGTCATGGACACAGCTTGTGGGGAGGTCACATGCTGGAGTTGGAGAGGGTTCGGGGGCTATGGGGTGGCCTAGCCAGTGTGGCCTTGTCTTGGTTAGTTAACTCCAGTGCTGGTGCCCAGCCACTGTTGGACTCTGGGTGCAGAGGGACCAGGAGTGGGTGGGGTGTGTGCGCTGCTCCTGGCGTGATCCCCTAGCACCCCTCTGCTGTGTGTAGTGCCGTGTGCGACCCCCCCATCCCGCCCCACCCATCCCTTGGCCTGGCGTGCCCCTTTGCGTGGCTCCTTGGAAGGGTAAACAAGCACTTCCGCCAATTCTTCAGCTTCAGCGCCCCTTCCCTTTCCTGCCACCCTTCCGGCACCCTGAGCGATCAGCCGGGAGCCCGCACCCGCAGGAGGGCAGAGACCTTCAGCACAGCCACCCTGCCTGCTCCTGCCAGCCCTCAACCTCCCCTCACCAGGCTGGTCACCTCTCCCAGGAAGCCAGCTGAACAGTGTCACTGACTGTGGTGAATTGTGAGGTCACGAATGTGGCTGCTGACGTCAATGGCTGTCTGTGGGTTTGTCAACTGGCAGGGTGTGGGGGGCTCTGGTGGCAACCGGTACAGCTTTGCATGGATGACAGAGATGCTTCTCACCCAGTGGCCTTTCAATGGGGTGGAGGGCAAGAGGGGAAGCCTGGTGGTGGAGGAGGTAGGCTGTGTGGTGCTGTTTCTCAGTCTTCCCAAACATTTGCACACACCTGACCCCCTGGCAAAGGAAGCCCTGGGCTCTCTGCGAGCCCGCTCCTTGTTGGAGATGCTGCTGAGTGCCCACAGCTCCAGCATCTCCCTTCTCTGGGCAGGGACAGCTGAGAAATGGAGTCTCTGTGGCCCTTGGTTCGATTAGGCAGCCATGACTCCCCTTCAGACTTTCTCCTCCTCCCCAGTCTTGTGCGCCAGGTAGGGTGGGTTGGGGTGGCTCCACTCAAGAAAGCCCGGGTGGGGTCTGTTGCTCCCCTGGCCTGTGTGACCATCCCTGGCTCCTCTGCCCCACTCCCCAGGACTGTGTCTGAGGCTGGTGCAGGGCTCAGGGTGTGGATGTGGCTTAGATCCTGGGCTGCGCTGACCTCACTGTAGCGGCACAAAGAAAAGATGGGGAGGCTGAGACTGGCAGTGCGAACGGACAGCGCCAGGAGTCCTGGGGCCCAGATTTAAGGACACTGCCTTCAGCTGTTGTCCTTGGGGTAAGGAGTGATGCATGCAGGAGATAGTATAGGAAGTGTCTCTAAGTTTGCCAAGGGGAGTGGGGGGTTGCAAGGGCACGACCTGTTGGGGACACATCTCTGCCCTGAGCTGCTGTGCCTGCCAGTGTTTGATGCCCCACTAGAATGGCTGAAACTAGCGAGATCAACAAGGAGACGCTCCATGCCCTCCCAGCTCTGGGTGTTTACACTGGACGGTGCAACACCAGGCCAAGCGGCCAGTTGCACTTCCAGCCATGGGAGCATGGTGCCATTGCATGTGTGCATCACCAGCCAGGGGAACTCCCTTCACGCTCTGCCAGAGGGCCAGCAGCAAAGCAGAAACCAAAGAGACAGCAGGGACTTGTGGAGGTGAAGCTGGTGTGTGGATAGGGGGCTGTACCAAATTCAGGCTCCTGCCCTCTCCCAGATTGTCATGGGAGTGGCAAAATCCTTTCTGCACAGATGGGATTTCCAAACCCAATACTTTCCAATGTTTCCTGGAACCGGCCGGATTAGTGCTTGGGAATCGGAAACAGAAACCAGTGAAACTGACCCAGCTGGTTTTGCTCCCCGCCCTGAGAGCTAGAAAGTACATGGATTCAGCGTTCTTCCTGACCTAATCATCCTCACAATGCACAGGGCACCAGCAATACCTCCTCTTGACACTGTCGGGGGAGAAGACAGAGCTATGTGGTTTTTAGCCATCCCTTCACGTGTGGGGGAGAGCTCATGGAGCTGTCGTGGGTCTGTAAATGAGGACTGTGTGATTTTTGCCTTGTGGGGGTTGCTGGAAGAAATGATGGGGGATTGTTGAGTTCCTCCCTTGGGGCTGTACAACAGCTGGTAACATTGCCACTTCTGCTCTATTGGTGACAAATCTGGACAGTTTTGTCTAGTGGTTGACAAGGGCCTGACATGGGGTTCCTGGGTTCTGTTCCTCATACCTGGCGTGGCAGAGTCCCACACAATTTGTCATGAGTGGGGGCACTGATTTTGGGCGCCCACTGTAGGATACGTGTGAGCACACAGCTTGGTGCAGGTGCTGCTAAGCCGTGGTGAGCTGTCACAGCTAGACCGAAGATGTCTTATGGTGGGCACTCAAATCAGCAGCCTCTTCAGGAAAACTGTGCCTTAGTGTCCCTATCTGTGCCACCCCAACCCCCACGTGCCACCAGCATGTGCCTGGGAGGGGTGCTGCAAGTTAATCAGGGCTTTATCAGGCAGATGTTAGAGAAATGGCATCGTTCATTAGCATGAATGATGTTGGGTGTAGTCTAATCCTCAAGACATTCTGCGCATCAAACTGCGGTGTGTCTGCTGCACCAGAGGGTGTTGTGCAGGCCCAGGAGTGCGACTTTCATGCTTCAGTGTCTGATCATTAGAAAGCCCAGACTCAGAGCAATAACAATCCACACTTGGATACAGCATATTCCATTTGCAGATCTCCAGGAGCTGTACGGAGGAGGGCGGGAGCATTATCCCCATTTCACAGATGGGGAAACTGAGGCACCGAGCAGGGCAGTGACTTCCCAAGGTCACCCAGCAATCCATCACAGCGCAGGGGTCAGAGCCCCACCCTCCAGTCCAGTGCTTTAGTCACTAGGCCACACTACCCCCCCTGCCTGGCCAGGAACTGGGGGCAGCCCCTGGGAGGGATGTTGTTCAAAGCATGGGAGCCCCTGGTCAAGGGGCCAGGCTGGCCTGGGCTGTGCATGCTGGTTACCACCCTCCAGGTCCTGTTCTCTCCCTTATGACTGAGACACCAGTGCCCATCTGTGCCCTTGAAGTGCCTTCCCTGGGCTGTTCCCAGACTCCCGGGGGGGGGGGGGGGGGCTTTTGAAGAACCTGGCTCTCTACAGTGGTGTCCTGTTCTGGGCACAGAGTCAGGTTTCAGGGGAGAGACAAGGCAGCCCACTGGCCTGGAGCCATCACCGGGCATAGTATCCAAGTGCTCAGGAGCGCCAGCATCTCCCTGCCCACGGCCCCCAGACTTCTCTGCTTCCCTCACTCCCAGCGGGTTTGGGAGCAACGGGAATGTGGCTCACAACTGGGCACTGTCCCCTCCTGGGCATTGGCCATGGCAGCAATGGGTGCCCAGCACAGGGCAAGGGGAGGGCAGCCGAGGGTGATCAGGGTGTGAGCACCTGGAGAAGGTGGCGTCTGGCTCTTTAGGCTGGTGCCCCTAAACCTTGGGTGCCTGTTCTCTGACTCCTAGAGGCCTAGCTGGTGAGTGGTTACCCGGGGCCAGGAAGGGGTATCTGACTGGCAGCTCCTTCCTGTCCCTGGGAAGAGTGAGTGAGGCCCTCAAGTGCTGTGGTCTGTCCAGCCCTGCCAGGAGCTTTCTAGAGCACCGACCAGGCTCCCCTCCCCCGGCAGTACCAGGCACAGACTGTCTGCAATCTCAGGAATGTGCAAGCACTGGGGCTGTCCCACCCGCTAGGAGAGGAGACCCTGACCCGCCCTGGAGTAGCCTGTGGGACTAGCTAGCCAGGGAGATCCCTTTACTGGGTGCACCTGTGTATGTGCATGTCTCAGGGCTTGTTTGGAGGGGCTCCCCACGGAGCGAGTGACCTCAGGGAGCCGTCTCTGCCCTGGGTGTCCGCATGGCTCCTAGAGCTGCCTTGCTGTCTGGTCTTGGGCAGGCGCTGCACTGCGTGGGACAAAGGTAGGTGCACGAGGCGGGGGGCCTGGGTGGCCCTCTGAGTGTGTCCCTCCCAAGGGGGTACTTAAAGAGCCTCCATGCCCCCTGATCCCATTGCTTGTGGGGTACCTTAGGTGAGGCCAGGGCCCCTGCTCATGCACAGGCCCACATCAGGGATCACAGTGCCTGGTTATCTACCATCAGCCCCTTGGCTTCCCTGCGGGTTTCCAAGACTGGATCCAGGCACTTCTCCTCAGGCAAGGGAGCGGGGCCTCTTCCTGAGAACATTCTCTGCTCAGCGTGTGGTGGGGCACTTGGTGCCCAGCATGCTCAGGGGCACTCCATTGCCTGTGTTCTCCAGTGCCATGCCACTGTGTCTGCACCATTTGTGGCTTGGATCTGTGCTCCCTTGGCAGAGCTGGCCCAGCCGGGAGGCCCCTGCCTGTTAGTTAGTGGAGAGAACGGAGCCAGTCCCAGCAGGCTCTATGCTGGTGTGATGCAAGGCCCCTTCGTGCCCTGGCACTGGGATGGATGGGCCAGATGAGCAGAGTTGACCTGAGCTGCCTTGTTCTGACGTTTTGGCCTCGATACCTTCCTGAAATGTGTCCAGCCCATGCCTAGCTCAGTACTTGGCGTCCTAGGGGCGACATTGTGCTGCCAGCATTGGGCATGTTTGCCTTTGGCCAGGTGTGTGTGGTAGCCTGCTGCATCCTAGGTCTAACGTGTCGGGGCCAAGGCCCAGCTCTAGAGAGATGGCTGGTGGGAAGGTAAGAGATCGCCTAGTCCTCCAAGGGGCTGCTGTCCAGAAGCCTGGGGATTATTCTCAGCAACCTCCCCCTTGGCCTCCAGTGTCCTTTGATACCGGTGGGTGTGAGAGGCATGTCTGCGGGCAGCTGGAGTTAGAGCCCGGGGCCCAGCTGGCGGGGGACAGCCAGGGATGGAGGTACAGTGACTTGGGGCCGGAGGGCAGGCCAGAGCTGACAGCAGCCAGATGAGCAGAGGGGAGAGGCCAGATGAGGTTACACGCTGGTGAGTTACAGTTTGCATTGGGAGCACCTCATGGCCCCAGCCCTACTGTACTCGGTGCTGTATAGATGTGGAGCAGGGCCAGGGGCTGCCCCAAATCTCAGCAGAGGGCAAGGGGTACCGGTGCTACCTCAGGCTGCTAGGGAGCAGAGGAGAACAGAGCCGACTGACTGGTGTGATAAGCAGCAGTCCTGGCCCTTGCACACCAGCTGGCTCAGCTTTTGGAGGCCTTCTAGCAACGTGGGGCTCAGAACTGTCTAGGCAGCTGGCGGAGGGGGGCCAAGCTGGGCTGCTGGGCTGAGCTGTGTGGTGGACGTTGATGTCTGGGAGCAGCAGCAGGGAGTGGGGGAGAGAGGAGGAGGCCTGGGGGTGTAGAGAACCCCTCTCCTCCTGGCACGGGCTCTCCCAGCCCGTGTGCCAGGCTGATGTGATAGTGGTAAGGTCTGCCATGGTGGTGACTGCTGCATTGCAACTCTGGGTTTTGGGCCCAGCGGGATCCAGCAGCCTCAGGGCAGAGCTCTGGGCACGTGCCAGTGGTAGCATCCGGTGGGACTAATACTGCTGTTTGTAACACCCAGTAAACAGGCTTGGCCCTGCCTGTTTGTGCCGGCCCGTGCCAGGGGAAGGGCCCAGAGCTGGAACAGCTGTGCCACTGGCCCCTGCTGCCAGACGGATCCTCTGCTGCAGGTGGGGGAATTCTTTGGGCACGTGGGAAAGGGGCAGGGCAGAAGAGGGACCAGCTGTGGAGGAGCAGAGGGCAGGTCCATGAAATCCAGCCCAGAGTCCAGGCTGCTGCTCTGTCCAGTGTAATGGGCAGTGGTAACAGCGGATGGCAGCAGCCTATGAACCAGCAGGCCTGGCCTTCTCTGCCCTGAGCTGATTAAGCAGCCCTGCAGAGGGTAATCTTGGGCCCTGCAGGTGAGCCAGCCTATTGGGGATTACAGCTTCTCCATAATAAGCTTAATTGGTACAGTGTTGCCCTAGAAACTGGAGGGGGCTGGCACCATGCTAGCGAATGGGCTGTAGGCAGTTTGCTCTGTGGACACCAGGGGACCCTCTCGTCAGCAGGTGCAGTGACAGTTAGCACTCTGTGGCTATGCTCCCCATGCATCCCATGGTGCATGGCAGGCAACCAGGGGATGTGGCACAGAGGACTGCCAGCGAGGTGAGCACAGCGAACGTGGGAGATCAATCAGCTGCTCACCAGGTGTGTACTGGGGTGGGGGTGGTTGTATGTGAAGCGCTGTGGGCACTGGCTTGGGGGATATGGGACACTGCAGCCAGTGTTCTCTGGAGGGTGGGTTTGGGGCCCTGCTGTGTGTGCAGGGTACCCAGTGTTGGACACTCTGAGCTCCCCCCGTTGGATGGTAAGGCTCTGTGTCCCTTCATGCGGCTGCTGTGCCATGCACACTCCCATGCCTTCCTGCCAGCGGGAACCGTTCTCACGCACCCGGCTGTTCGGCTGCTGCCCCTAGGCAAGAGGAGGAAACAGTAAGCCAAGTAGAGAATTGAGGAGTCCTGTGCTGGGCCCTCAGCACCACCCCCTCGGCACATTATCCCTGCCCCATCTGGCCAGCCCTGTCTGTCATGTCTCCTTCGGAGCCGGCACTTGCTGGGCCTTGGTCTGCCCTGAAGGATGTGTGAGCCGGCAGGTGCCCGTGGGAAGGAGCTGCTAGTTCACTGTCCTGGAGGAGATCTGGGAGCCCCATCTGGGTTCGCTTGCTGAGCAGGAGAGCAACCTTGGCGTGTGAGGTGAGGGCTCAGCTTGGACTCATAAAGGTGACTCTGAGCTGCTGTAACAGGCCCGGGAGACTTGCAGCGGCCACCAGTGAGAGTCCTGGAACGGCTCTGCTCAGCACCTTCCTCAGGCCATGTACACACTACAGACTTGTCCCGCAATAAAAGTTATTACGGGACAAGGAAAGTGCTATAAATATAGCGCTTTCTCATGTACACATTGCTGCTTCTTTCGCAAAGGAGCATTCACAGTGTGAATGCTCCTTTGCGAAAGAAGAGCAGTGGATGGTGGGCACCTGTCCCACCATGCACTGCCCACAGCCAGCCCCCTAGCCCAGCTGCAGGGCTTAAGGTGGCAGCGGGGGCTGTGTTGCCAGCCCCCGCTGTCATCCGAAGCCCCGAGGCTGAGCTAGGGGCTGGCCTGAAGCGGCGAGGGTTCGAGCCAGCCCCCCAGCTCAGCTCCCGGGCTTCAGACCGGAGCCGGCCCCCCAGCTCAGTCCAGGGTTTCGGGTGGTGGCAGAAGCTCCGGCGGAGCCTCTGCCGCCACCCGATCCCCGATGTCAATTTCACGGCTCAGCTAGAGCCGTGAAATTGACATATTTGACA
>ML688537.1:785712-818110 GCA_007922175.1 Pelusios castaneus
CCGATGTCAATTTCACTGCTCAGCTAGAGCAGTGAAATTGACATATTTGACAGCTCCAATGTCCCAGAGTGGCCCGGTTTGGCACTCTGGGACATTTCCGGAGGCTGTCAACAGCGCAAAAAGCGTCCACACAGGCTGTACCACGGAACAACTGTTCCATGGTAAGCCTTACCACCCTCGTTTAGGTGGTTTACATGTTGCGCGGCAAGAGGGCTGTTGCTGCGCAACAAGAAGCTTTAGTGTGTGGACGCTTTGATTGTTATCGCGCGGTAAGGAGCCTTACCGCGCAATAACTTTGTAGTGTGTACAAGGCCTCAGTGATTTGGGTGATAGCCTAGAAAGCACACTCAGAAAGTCTGCAGACAGCACCAAGCAGGGAGGAGTTTCAGTTGCTTTGGAGGACAGGATTAGAGTTTGAAAGGATATCATTCTGCAATACAGCCTCATCTGCGACTGCAAGGAGCAAATAGCTCCAATGGCCTGTGATGGGACACTGGGTGGGGAGGGCTCGGAGGTGCTATGGGCGATTTCTTTCCCAGGTGCCTGGCTGGTGAGTTTCAAGTGCCCAGGGTCTAACTCATCACCATAACTAGAAAGCAATTTTCTTTTGGGTCTGATTGGCAGAGACTGAGGGGAGGAGAGGGAGGCAGTTTTGCCTTCCTCTGCCGTATAGGAAGAATGTGGGACAGACACACTTGCTGGGCTGAACAGGATTAAGTGGTGGATTCTCGATATCTTGAAGTCTTTAAATCATGGTTTGAGGCCATCAGTAACTCAGGCAGAGTCTGTTACAGGAGTGTGTGGGGGAGGTTCTGTGGCCTGCGACTGCTCCCTTCTGGCCTTAAAGTCTCTAAGTGTTGGAAGCAAGACATGAGAAGTTGTTCTTCTGCTCCACTCCACATGGATTAGGCCTCTGCTGTATCCTATGTCCAGATTTGGGCACTACGTTTTGGGAGGATATGGATCAACTGGAGAAGATTCAGAGGGGAGCACCAAAACTGATTAAGGGTCTAGTAAACATGGCCTAGGAGGGTTTGGTTAGTCTGGGGTGGAGCAGGCTGAAGTGGGACATGAGAACAGTCTTCAAATCCATAAAGAGATGTTATAAAGAGGAAGGTGATGAGTTCTCCTTATCCACTGAGGCCAGGACAGGAAGCAGTGAGCTTTGCAGCAAGGGTGGTTTAGGTCGGTTAGGAAGAATGGGAGAGTTAAGCACTTTTATCTAGGGAATTACTGTGGAAGGTGAGGGAATCCCCATCGCTGGACATGTTTGAGAAGGGGTGGACAAACCCCTCAAGGCCAATCTGGATAATGCTTTCTTGGTTCAGGGGCCTGACCTCTGAGGCCTAGTGAAGTGCCTTCCTAGGCCTGTCTGTGTGACTACACGCTGTTCCTTGGATCGAACGAACGGCAGCTACATGCTGAGCACTGCCAGCGTCCGGGGACAGTGGCCGCCCAAATTACTCGAGGTCCTAGCAGTGCTCGGGGCGCATGCTGCTTGCTCTGTGCGTCCTCACACAGCCTTGCTGACGGGCTGCTGGCCTGGCTTGGCCCTTTCAGCTTCCCCCAGCTCCCACTTCCATGAAAGCCAAGGAAGTGCCTAGCCCAGCTCTATGCAGAGCACAAGGGAAGGCAGCTGGCTCCCACAGGGCCATTCCTCCAGCACTGGCAGTGTTCCTGCTGTGAAGTATGGCCATGTGCCCAGCCAGCCCTCCTGTGATCAGCAGGCCAGCCATGTTTATCTCGTCCTGACGCTCAGTGGGCTGGCCTGGGCCATACTGAGCTCCACCAGTGGCTAGTAGCCACGATAATCAGGGCCACTAAGGGCTTGGGGTGCAAGGCCTAAGAGCCAGGAGCAGAGCCCAGGAGCTCCCAGCTGTTGGCACATGCCTCTTCCCAGGAAACAGCTTTCTGTGGAATATGCAGTGGGATTCAGATGGTCTGGTGGGTCAGCCGGGCAGAGGCTGGGCCCTCCCTATGTCTGGCATTCCCCAGGCAGGCCCTTTGGGGTTGAGGAGCCCGCCGCCTCATCCCTTTCCCTTCACCAGAGTGGCTCTTGGCGCCTCTCTGACTGCAGCCCGGGCCGGGGACTTTCCAGCAGGCTCCACTGACCTGGGTTTCCTGGCTGGTGCTGGAGGAGGGGCCTTTGCAGGCTGGGAGCTGGCACCACTGTCCCATCCGCCCCCTGCGCCCCCATCCGATTGGGGCCAGTGACCTCTGCCCTTGGACCTGCTGCATCCTTGCCATGCCATCTTCTGGGAACAGGGCTTCCACCCCCCAGCTATCCTCTGGGTTACACAGGTGATGTAGGCGGCTGCAGGAATTTAGCTCCCGGGGTTGAGGGATCGGTCCTTGCCATGGAGCCTGGGCAGACAGGCACTCCAGCGCCGATTCTCCAACCAGTGCTGAGGAAACCCATCGGGCAGGACCCTGGGGCTGTGCCCTGGGGGAAAGGCTGGGGACCCTCACACCGTGTGCCCAGCACTCTGGGTCTTGTCCAGGCTCTCCTTGCCCCAAAGAGCGGTGGGGCCAGGCACGGGAGGTACCAGGCAAATGAGGGGAGATGGGTTGAGGGGTGCAGAGGCTGAGATCGCATGGGGCCTTGGGGTGAATTGGGAGTGGTGGGGATCAGGAAGGGGCTGGGGAGTGGGGGCAGGGAGTGAGGAAGATGCCAGGGGCTGAGAGTCCCTGTGGGAAGGGTCCTGAGGAGGAGGCAGTGCTGGGCAGTGTTTCAGGGAATAATGTTGGGACTGTTTGTGATTTGTGGCTGCGCTGGGCAGAGTTCCTGGGCCGGTCTTTTGTCAGGAAACTGGGCTCCGGGAAGGCTCGGCACGCTAGGGATAGCTAGTATTTCCTGTTGTCTAGCCCCTTGGCTCAGCTCCCCCTGCCTGTCCTTCCCGGTTCGGACAATAGTGTGCTCCCCCTTCCCTGGATCTGCTCTGTCAGCTCCTGACCAGGAGTGAGGAGCTTGGGTGGCTGGGAGTTGCTGGGCCCGCGGCTTAGCAGACAGAGCAGGGGGCAGAAAAGAGTCATGTTAGGTTCCAGAGCCATGGCTCAGGGGGCCTGCCAGAGCTCTGGGACCCAGTCCTCGGATAAGTGCCTGGCCTATCAGGCCTGCTCCCCTCCATGTGGTGCTGCTCTGGGAAGGCCTTGCTCACACCCCAGCAGCAGCAATGCCAAGGACGGATTGGGCGTAGGGTGGTGGGAACTGGCCAGTGGCACTGAGAGAGTGGGACTCCTCCTTCCCATGCCAGCCTGGCTGTCCCTGCCTCTCCTCACCGTATTGTCTCCTTCCCCTGCAGGGAGGCCCTCCAGGTCACACTCGACCATGTCGCTCTCCGTGCGGCCCCAACGGCGGGCCCTGGCCACCAGGATCAATAGGAGCCAGTCTTTCGCTGGAGTGAACTCAAGCCCGGACAAGGCTTTCAGGTAGGATCCACGATGGGGCAGAGGTAAGGCATCAGACAGCTTGGCCATATGCTGGGGTGCACTTACCCCAGTTAGTAGAGATCTCTGTGGCGCCTAGCAGGGGGGTCCAACATCAGCCAGCTGTGCAAATGGAGACTTGAGAAACCAGGGTGATTTGCCCTAGCTCATCAGTGAATGCAGGGGTCCAGGCCCCCAGCACCCTTCTCTAGTCCATGGATCATGCTGGCTCCTGGCCCCCACCGGCTTCCTTCATGGCTCTTGGCCGGAGACAGTCTGCAGAGGAGACGTTCCCGGAAGCTCTCAGCCAGGAATCTGTCTTCCCGGCACCGGCCACTGTGGCCTGTGGGAGTATCTGATGGGTACTTGACGAGTGTCTGGACCATGCTTGGATTTGGGACCTGATCCACCCCCCACCTCCCAGCTGCCCTGGGAGCTCTGGGACTGGTTTACCGCGTGGCAGGAGTGTTGAGGGTTGTCCAACAGTGTGTGATGTTCTCCCTGGTTACAGGTTTGGGAGCTCAGCTTTGCTCCCCATGCCGCACGGGAGTCAGCAGCTGGGAATGGGAAGTGGCCTCAGGATCAATCCTTGCCAGAGCCATAGGAGCCAGGGGACTGCATGGCTGGGGGCACAAACCTGGGATGCAGGCTGCTGGCTAGTCCTGTTGTGGGCCGATGGGCAGTGGCCTCACTAGGCTGGGATAGCCATTCCTGCTCAGGGGGCTGGGCATCCCACTCAGGCCAGGCTCTTCCTGGCAACAAAGGGCCCAGATGCTGGAAAAATAGCTGGCAATATGCTGGTGCCCAGGCTGCCCTTGGGGGCTGGGTGGTACGTTGGCACAGGGGGATGTGCAGGGCCGGGAGATGGCCAGAGAGAGGAAGCCTGGCTATGGGTCAGTGAATCTTCACTGCACAGGTCTCCATTGCTCTTTGCCCTGGGGGTGCTGGCCAGTGGGAGGTGAGGCAGGACTCTGCCAGGCTGTGGTGGTGGGTACCTGTCCTGGGCAGATCCCACCAGGGCCTGGGAACAGCTGAGCTCTGCTCCAGCACAAGCCCCAGGTGAAGCAGTGACACTGGCTGCTCCCAGTGCAGCTAAGACTGGGCTAGGCCAGAGCTCTGGTCACCATGATTGGCCTGGGCCTCCTGTTCCTTCAGGCTGTTGTCCCAGCCGGGGCTGCACTGCACTGCCGGTGGCCAGCCTGGTTGCCCCGAGGACCTTGCTGCTCCTGGCCTCGTGCACCAGCAGGCCCTGAGGAGCCATCAGCTGCCCTAGGCCCTGGGGTATTGCACAAGCCCAGCCTGTATCAAGCTTGGCTAAGCTTGGCCACAGTACACGGGCCTCATCGGCTTCTGCAGCCAGGGCTGGGAGGGGAGGCGTTGGTGGGGGGCCACATCCTTGAGGTGACCGCCTGGCCTCCCTCATCCAATTCCCTGGAGCTGTTACCTCAGAACTGCCCCCTGGCAGGCGACCTGCAGCTGTGCTAGCCAGAGCTGTGGAAAGTGTTTGTGCCCACGCCCTTGGCTAGGCCAGGCCAGGAGGCCCAGCCATTCATGAACAATGTGTCAAGCTGTCCTCATCCTGGCTATGTGGGTGGTGGTGGGGAATTCAGCTTGGCTGTGTCCATGTGGGGTTATTTGCAAGATGTTTCCCTTCTGGCTGCTCCTGGTGGGGCACCCATAGGATACAGGCGCTCCTGGAAGCACCGGAATTACAGCTGCTGAGTGTAGGTCTGGACCCCGGGACACCTGGGAGCTTTGCTTTGCTTTGCTCTCCCTCATCTCCCCCCCTCACTAGGTATTGAGTTGCACAGGGTCTTTGCTGCCCAGATGTGTGAGAGAAGACGGGTTGCAGCCATGTGCCCAGCACTGGGAATGGAAGCGGGAGGTTTGGAACGGTCATTCTTTCCTGGGGGAATTCATTGCACAGTTGGGGAATGGCCTGTCCATCACACGGATGAGCTTTCTCGTCCTGGGGAGAGGTCCTTAGTGGCAGAGAAGTGGAGTCATCAATCATCGTCCTATTGTGGACAATGTGTTAGGCGAGAAGAACCTCAGCTGGGTTTTCCTACGCGCTGCAGGCTTTGTGCCCAGCTGTGTCACCATATCCAGCCGAGAGGCTATGGAGGTGAGAATGACTGAGGCCAGGGCGGTATGGCGTCTCCAGCCAGGTGATGGTACAGAGGTACTCAAGGATGCTGCGTGAGAGCTCAAGGCATGCAGGCCGCTCGTAAGCTACAGACTGAACAGGCCAGTTGTGGGCATGTATCTTCCACTGACAGAGACTGTGCAGTGGCTAGGAGCTCTTCAGAACACTTCCCTCAGCCCTTGCCTGGCTTCATCCTCTGCCAGCTGGTCTTCATCCATGAGTGGCTCTCACCCAAGTCTTGAGCTGTCTTGGGAAGTGGGAAAGTCATGTCTAGGGACAGACAGAACTCTGTCTCACCTGCATATTGCTGGCACATGAGTCCACATCGTCTGGTCAATTCACCTGGAGGCTGCATGTAGCTGCTGAACGGGACTGGAGAGAGAACGGGTCTTGGTGGGACTCCACAGCTGAGGGAGCAGTGGGGAAGATGCTCTTGAGCGTGTCCTGCTGGAAGTCCCTGTCGTGCACTGCCCTGTCCCCTCTTTCGGGTGAGACAGCAGAATCTCAGGGGAGACCACGCTGATGTTGCTGAGGGGCACAGGAGGATGAGAACAGATGCCTTTCTGTCCTCCAGCAGCAGGAGGAGCATCCATCAGTGCTAACATGGTTTCAGCTCCATGTCCCAGCCTCAATGTGGAATGTGACTTCAATGAAATGAGCTTGTGGTTGCCTTTGCCTAGCTTCTCTGGCAGCCGCTGAGGGCTGGGAGGTTTGAGCCAGGGCAACCATTGGCTAGCACTGATGAATCCAGGCAATTGTCCCTCCTTACAGGTTGAAGAAGGGAGGGAAGCAGTGCTTTTTTTGTGATGGTACGCGGGGGCATGGAGTACTGGAACCCTTTTTTCCAGCCCCATTGCCCAGCTGGAGGAGTGGGGTCAGCAGAGGAAAGGAGCACGCTGCTGGAAGAAGAGGGGTGGGAGAGGCATTTTTCAAATTTACTATCAAGATATGAGTACCGGCACTTTATTTGTTTAAAAAAAAAAAAAAAGCACTGGAGGGAAGGTCCCTTTTCTGACCGAGGCATTGGCTGTTGCACCAGTGGTCTGTAATTCTTTGATCCATCAGGCAGGCCGTGGGTGAGATTCCCAAGCTGAGACTCAATGTGAGCACTCCACACATCTTAGTGCGTGGCTGCGCTGAGTTGGGAATGCAGGCAGGCAAGGAGCCCAGGAGTGACAGCTCTTTGCAGAATGTGGGCTGGGTTCTGGGCCAGGCCATGGGCACACGGGATTGATGGAGAGATGCCAATCCAGCTAGCTCCTCACGGCCAAGGTTAGTGGTGTCAGTGGAGGTGGAGAGGAAGAGTCTCTGGGCAGGTAATATGGGGTCTCACCATAGTCTTGGAGAGATTCTTTGTCCCTGCCTGTCCAGCCTTTGATTTCTGTCCTCGGCACGTGGGGTTAGAGAAACAAGGAGATCTGTGGTGGCTGGCATCCCGGTGGCTAAGGCTAGCATCCATTGCTAATGACCCTCCAGGCCCTGGACTCCTGTCCCAGCTGCTGCCAGCCCTGGTGGAATTTGGTGGGGCCTGAGTCTTTGCGCTCAAATCAGGCTGGGGTCACTCTTCTGGCCGGAGAGCCGGGAGACAGACGCTGCCTGTGGAGGTGATGGTGGGGTTGTGATGTCCTTAATATTGACCTCTGGGCCCAAGGTGTGGGCGGGCCTGTGGTGCGAGAGGAGATGGATGATTGGGGATTCAGGGGGTCACAGGCTGAAAAGAACCAGACCTCATGCTTTGCTTAGGAATCCAGGACAGAGCTTTCCAATGCACACGAAAGAGGGAGCAGGGGGCGATCTGGCTGTGGGAGCGTTTTCCAGGGGCCACACTGGGCTCCCCATTGCATGGAGGATGCTCTGCCAGAACCAGTCCTGCATGGCTAGGGATGGTCTGGCTGAGACTCTGGCTGGGAGCTCAGCTTCCTCTACCTAGGTTAGCGGGCAGTTGGAGAGCTGGGGGTGCAGATCTCGAGTTTCCTCGCTCTTGAGGCACGGAGCTGTTGTGTGCTCCCTGCCTCTCGTGTTCTGACATCGACTCCCCGTGTCCCTGGTTATCCAGAGCCCAGGTGTGCTGCCATCAGCTGTCACTGCCATGCTCCGATCTCCAGAGCAGCGAGGGAGCAGTTTGATTTTGGTGGGCACCTGCATGGGTTAGTAATGTGTCAACAGTGGCGTGTTTCCATGGCTGGGGTCTGTAGGATGCGTGTCAGAGGCCAGGTCAACCTGGGGGTCCCAGCAGGCTCACCACTGCAGACATGGTGGTGATTGGACAGCCTTTCAAGGTGGCTGCGGCTGCAGTTCTCACCCCTGTACTGAGTGCATCGAGAAAGCTGTGTGGAGAATGGTGGCTGGAACTGGGCTCTGTAATGGAGTTATGACCTGGACAGGAATGTGGGCCCCGCTGCCTTACAAGCAGGCCTGGCCCAGCCCTGTGCTGGCCAGGGTGTGGGGAGTGTCAGAGCCCAGATGGCGTTTCTCCCAACCTGCCTGCTGGGAGCTCAGTCGGCCTCCATGGTGTCCTTGTGCTTCCTTCCTTCAGGAACCTGCCGCCCTTCAGCACCCCCACCGTGTCCAGGAAGACTGGCTCCAGGGTCAGTAGGATGTTCTCCATGTCCCACAAGTCTCCCCTGCCCAAGGTGCCTCAGCCTGACCGGCTGGACGAGGTACACGAAGCGCTCAAGAAGGGCCTGACGTAAGTGACCCACCCTGTGGGGCCCTGCCTGGCTGTGCCATTTCCCAGTAGACCAGGGGCATATGGGAGATATAGCAGTGGGCGCCCAGCCCTGTATGCTGGCCTAGCAGCCCTGCCTGGGGACCCAGAACTCCCTGGGAGGTGCCTGTACGAGCCAGGCCCCCAGCGTTGGGAGCAGGTGGCTGTGTTGTTGGGCTGCAGTTGAGATTGATTCTCTACATCTGGGCATTACCCACCCCATTGCACACCTGGCGCTGGCCACCTGAGAGCGAGCAAGTGTGCAGAAAAGCCGAGGGCCTAGGGCAGTCTGAGCCCTGGTGTGAAGGTGGGGTGCCAACCCGGCTCTGGGTCACGCTCCGTCCCGGGATGGCTGTGGGGAGCCCAGCGGTGTCTGAGGGGCTGGGCAGGACAAACAGCCATCGTCTGTGAGCAGAGCGTACTGCAAAGTATAACAGCTCCTGTCACTGGTTCTAAAGCCTCAGTGATGTGCTGTCGAGGGAGGTTGGCCAATATGGGCAGTGAGCTGGGAGGAGGGCAGGTGGTGGGCATGGCTGGTGGGGGTGATGTTGTCTGAGCATGGCTGGCAGGGGCTGGGCGTGACTGGTAGGTAGGGGTGAGCAGGGGGTGGTGCCAGATGATGTGGGGGATGTGACTGCTGGATGTGGCCGAGGTGACCGTGGCTGGGGTGTTGGGGTTACTTGGTGTAGCTGGTGGGTGGGCTGGAGTTTGGGGGTGGGTGCCTGATGTGGCCAGTGGGTGTCTCTGCACTGATTGGAGCAGGTCAGGAGTCTCGGTGCTAGCCGGGGACTAACCCACCCTGGGTGCTCTTGCCTGCAGAGCCTACCTGGAGGTACACCAGCTGGAGCTGGAGAAACTGAGCACCCAGATCCGCGAGTCCAAGAGAAATTCTCGCCTGGTGAGTGTGGGGTTGCACTCAGCTCCACAGGTTCTGTCCTGCCTGGGTGCTGCTCAGGGTCAGCTCTTGGATCTGCCTGCCAGCCCCCACCTCTGGCTGAAGAGCCTTGCACAGGAGCCCCCTCCCCCACCCCCGTTACTGGCAGCATGGCCCTAGTGGGCCCCTTCCCACACAAGGGAGCTTCCAGTGCAGAGAAGGGATTGAACCCACAGGCAGGGTGGGCCGGAACTGCGTGTCTGTGCAGGTCCACAGCATCGGCTGATGCCCCGGGATGGCCACGGTGTGCCAGCCACCATGCACGTGCCACATGCGGGTTGCAGAGCCCTGCGTATGCTCCTGTGACAGCCCCTCCCGGGGCCTTTGTGCTGCAGTGGGCGCCCAGCCAGACTGCTAGCCTCTTAGCACCGGCCCCACATGTGGCTGGAGCTCCAGGTGCTCGCCTCAGAGACGTGGCTGGGGCATTGCACATTCACACTGCCAGGCAATGGCGTGTCCTGTGGCAGCACCGCAGCGTGCTCATCTCAGAACTGCGTCTCATCCTTTCCGTATGTCCTTTCTCTTCCAGGGCTTTCTCTACGACCTAGACAAGGTAAGGAGCAGGTGATGACGGAGCAACAGTTGCCAGCTGGGGAGACACTGAGCTAAAGCGGGAGCCGGGAGGTGATGGACTGGGGAGGAGTGCAGGGACACACAGGGGCAGGTTCTGCTAATGGGGGGCACCCCTTTCCCTTTTGCAAACTGCTCATTCAGAGTCTTTGTCACAGAGGGTGTGGAGATGTGGCATCTCCGGCATGGAGCCCCTAGGCCCAGGTGATGATGAGGGGTTATTCTACTGCCGGCCACTTGTGGAAATCTGGGCACCAGCACCCTAGGTTAATGTGCTCTGCCATGGACCAGCCCGCTGGGGGATGGGGAAACATGCTCGAATGGCTTGTGGGGGCAATGGCGACTCCTCTGCTACTTTGTGCAGGCCAGGAGAGGCCGAGAGCAGCTGGCGTGCGGGTGATTAGTCTCAGGTTTTTGCCCTGGTGATTCAGATCCTCTCTGCCCCATGTCTCCGTGGGTGCCGGAGAGCGAGTCGGGTCACGGCTCCGCCAGCACCACCAAGGGGAGGCTGAGTTGCCGGGAAGGACTGTGGTGCCAGACTGTCCATAGGGACTAGTGAGGCCCGTGTAACTCCAGCTCCTGACACCCAGGTGGGAAACAGGCGCTCTCCGGTCCAGACGGGGTCACCCAGGCTTAGTGCTGCTCCCATGGGGACCCCAGCTGGGAGGGCAGCTCTCCATTCCCTTCCTGGCCTGCCCCATGACCCTGAGGGAGCTGCAGGACATGCAGGATAGGGCCGCATCTGACCCGCTCCCCTCCTGCTCTGTTCCAGCAAGTCAAGTCGATCGAGCGGTTTCTGCGCAGGCTGGAGTTCCATGCCAGCAAGGTAACAGGGCTTCCACCTGGGCACAGGCTGAGAGTGTGGGGGGAGGGGGCACCCCATGGCAGGTGGCTCTTACGGACATGGGGTGGGGATGGGGACAGCAAAGTGAGGTTACTGAAAGTTGAATAGCTCTGCCAGTGCTGCCCTGGGCTCTGCCCACTCCTGCCACCCCTGCCCTGGGCTCTGACAACCCCCACAGTACCGTGTTGGACTTCCCCTGAAATACTGATGGGGAGGGATCCCCAGAGAATTTGGTGACCCCACGAAGTAGGACCTAGCCTGGTTTCACACCTGTTGCCCATGCCAGCCTGTTGGCGCTGCTTGTGGCACGGGACAGGGCCGGGTGCTCAGTCTCTGCCTGCCCCCGCTGGCGGCGGATACATTTGAAAGGCTGCAGCAGCTGCTTTAACCACTGAATTGGACCAGGGCTGGAGGCAGGAGTGTAACCCTGGAGCCCCCCCGGCCCAGATTCCGTGCCTCTGTCAATCCAGTGATGCACTCGGTGCTGGCATACGGGGCCTGGCACTTTCCTAGAGTCCGACCTGACATAAGCAGCGTGCATTTGCCATTCCTCCGCGGGGCAACAGCTGTTGCGAGGTACTGCCCTCTGTTTGGTTTAGGCCCTGCACTAACACTGACTGATTCTGTCCCACTCCTAATCTCTATTTGCCCTGATCCTGCGTCCTGTGTGGAGGCAGCAGGCTCCGACTGTTCCCTTGGGGAAGCCTCGGGAGTCAGGGTTCTGGGGCTCACGGGCTCCTGGGTGGAGATCTGCATGCTGAGTGTATGTAAGGGATGAGACTCCGGCTTCCTGCTGGAGCCTGTGGGGGCGGGGGAGTTGTTCCTGGGAGGGGGCCGCAGGGGACAGTTCTGCTGGTGCATAAATGGCTCTAGAGCCACTCCCCCCTTGCAGAGAGGAAGGTGATCCCAGGGCAAGGGCGGAGCTGTCACGGGCGCGGGGTGGGCTCTGATGGGCTGGGATGGCTCCTTTGGCCCCTCGTGTCACAATGTCGCATTGTGCTGGCGATGGAGACCAGGGGCTGGCATTCCAGCCTGCAGGTGGGACTGGTGCTGCTTCTGTTTTGAGGCACGCAGGGCCTGTTTTCTGCTACACAGGCAGGGCTGGGTCATGGAACGGGGGTCCCAGCCAGCTGCGCAGCCCGAAGGACAGAACAGAAGGAGTGTGGAGTGCCGGTGTTGAGAGTTGCTGAGGGGGAAAAGTGGGGCTAATCTCAAGAGTGGAACGGGCTCTCCCAGCCCTAAGGCATGGGTGGGGTCCCCAGGGCCCAGCCCTGCACACAGCTTCTCACCAGGCTCTTTGTGCAGATCGACGAGCTCTACGAGGCGTACTGCATCCAGCGACGGCTCCGCGATGGGGCCAACAACATGGTCAAGGCCTACACCGCCGCTTCCCCGGCCAGCCGAGAGGCCCGTGACAGCCTGGCCGAGGCCAGCAAGGGCTACAAGGAGTACACGGAGGTGGGTGCGGCCGGGCTGGCCTAGTCCCGGGGGGGAGGAGGGAGGGAGTGGGGCAGGGCGTGGGGTGCCTGGAGGTTGTGGCTAATGGGTGTTTTTGCTCCCTCCCTCCCCAGAACATGTGTCTGCTGGAGAACGAGCTGGAAAGCCAGCTGGGCGAGTTCCACCTGAAGATGAAAGGTAACCACTGCTTCCTGTGCTGCTAATTACCTCCCTCCAGTCCTCGGCATGTGGGACTCGGGCCCTGGCCCCCACTAGCCACGCGGCGCAGCAGGGAATGGAAGGAGCCTCGTTCCAATGCCAGCTATGGGGTTGCTGGTTCTAATCCCCCACTGCCTTCTCTTGCAGGACTGGCTGGATTCGCCAGGCTCTGTGCTGGGGACCAATATGAGGTATGTGCGAGGCAAGGTGGGGCAGGATGAGCTCGCGGGCTGAACAGGCCAGCCTTCTCCCGGTGGGCGGAGGTAACCCCTGGGCAGCTGCCATCTCCCAAGCCCTGTGTCCTGCCACTCAGAGCTGCAGGGCTCTGGCCCTGCCGGGGGCCTGGCTGGTGTGGGCCGAGCACCCAGTGTGTCCCACCTGGCCCCAACTCCATCTTCCTCTCGCCCTCAGATCTTCATGAAGTACGGACGCCAGCGGTGGAGGCTGAAGGGGCGCATTGAAGTGAATGGGAAACAGGTGTGGGACAGTGAGGAGATGGTCTTCCTGCCCCTCGTCACGGAGTTCCTCTCCATCAAGGTACCAGGGATCCTGGCTACCCCCTTGGGCATGGGGGGCTCCCTCTGGCCAGACCGGGGGGGCCCTGGCTGACCTGTCCATGCACAACTGAGTGGGAAGTGCCCCCGCAAGTAACAGGCCCCATCCCAGGCACATGCTGTCCCCGCAGGGCCTGTCTGTCTGCAGGGCTGCCACCGAGGCCTGGTGCCAGGCGGAGCCGCCCTCAGCATGGCTCTGGCTGCCATGGCTTCTGAGGGAAGGTAGCCACCGCCCACTCTCTTGCTGGCATCCACCACAGCTGCCTAAGCACCTCCCTTTCCTAGGCCTGTGTCGGGCAGCAAGGGGTAACCCTCAGGGTGGGTGGGGAGCCAGCCCTTTGCCCCCGCCCCTGTCTGTGATCACTATCCTAGGGGCCTGGGGCTCTGTGGCCAGCGTGGGGCCCTCGGGCAGCGCCATGCTGCGTGCATGGGTAGAATAGAATGCTCTTGGCCTGGCATCACAGCGCCCTGCTGTTGGCAACATCGGCCCCGCCACAGACAGCACGCGGAACTCTGCCACAGCCCGACGGGGGGTTCGATTCCCCCACCGTGCTGCCCTGTGTGGATAGAGGCGGCTGCTCACACTGAGCGCCATGGCCCTGGAGAGCTGCAGCCACCGGGTGGGGCTGGCTTCACTGTACACTGGGTCGTGGTGCGCAGCCCTCTTGGGGGGCTTGTGTCTCCTGCTCTCATTTGGACCCCTCCCCAAGAGGGTCTGGCCTCTCCCCACGCCCCCCCCAGTTTGGGCACCTGGCTCAAGAGCTTCCAGTCTCATTCCTGCTAGTGCCCCCAGTGATGCCTCCCCTGCGTCCCCAGCCTGCGGGCAGCCACCCAATGTGCCCCACTGCTGGGCCCTGGTCTTAGCCCCTCTCCTCTCTCAGGTGACGGAGCTCAAGAGCCTGGCCAACCACGTGGTGGTGGGCAACGTCTCCTGTGAAACCAAGGACCTGTTTGCGGCGCTGCCGCAGGTGGTGGCCGTGGACATCAATGACCTCGGCACCATCAAGCTGAGCCTGGAGGTGACCTGGAAGTGAGTGGCCGGGATGGAACCACTGGGCAACCATGACCCCCTCTGCCCCGGCGGCCCTGCTGGGAGGCCGTCTGCCTTGGCCCCATGAGTGGTGCTGAGCAATGCAGAGGGCCTGTCCTGGGCTGGCTGGTGTGTGGTGTTTGCTGTCCCAATGCTGGTGGGGGATCCAAATTAGGGCAGGCAGGTTCCAGCCAGGAGATTCAACCTGTGGCCCCTCCAGCAAGGCTTGGTTCTCTCAGCAATGCCAAAAGGCAGTGGAGGTGGGTGCTGCACCCCCTCTTCATTCTCCAGCACTGTGGCTAACTCCACAGCCTGCAAGTGTCCTGCCCACTCTCCCTCCCTCTTCTGGGCCCTCTAACCCCCACTCGCCCCTCTTCCTGCTTGCTGTCGCTTTCCATGCAGCAGAACCCAGCTTGGTGCCAGCACCCCTTCCGCATTATCTCCGGGGCCACTGGGGGTGTTACTGACCCTGCAGGAAGATCAGGGCTGAGGACTTGGGAGCCTGGCTCTGGTCCTGAACCTGCGTCCTTCCCACCTGGGCTGCCCCCTGACCTCTGTGCTCTCCCCCTAGCCCCTTCGACAAGGACGATCAGCCCTCAGCTGCCAGCACCGTCAATAAGGCGCCCACAGTCAACAAGCGATTCTCCACCTACAACCAGAGCCCGCCCGACACACCCTCCCTGCGGGAGCAGGCCTTCTACGTGAGTGTGCTGGGCAGGGTCCAGGATGGCCCTGTGTCCTCTCAGCTGCCAGGCTGGGGTTTGCTGGCTCTCCATGCCAGCCTGTGTCTGTGGGGCCCATGCCCAGGCCAGCTCCCAGAGGGGAAGGCAACCTCTGCTTCGCTGATTTTCCGACATCCCACTAGGTCCCACCCGGCGCCGGGGTGGCTGCACCCTGGGGAGGTCGGATGGAGTCACCGGCTGAATCCACGGGGGTCCCTGCGGGCTGTGGGGGACACAGCCTCCACTGCTGACAGCTCCCTCTTGTCTCTGCCCAAGAGCCTGGTGTGGGCGGCTTCCCCCAAACACGAGGGTCCTTGCTGGACATCTTCTGTGAGATGCTGCTTGAGAAGCTGTCTCAGAGCTGCTCCCACAGCATCCGGCTCCTTGCTGCAGCCTGGGAGGAGCCCGCAGCGGGGCCATGTAAGTTTGCTGGCCAGAGCTGGCCCGTAGCTTAGCCTGCGTGGCCTAGTCACCCAGATAGCATTGGCCCTGGCTGCCTCCCACTTGCTAGCCCAGCCGTAGGACTGTCGGATGGGGGTTTCCTTCCCAGCTGCCCTGTTCCTTGCTGGAGCAGTCGGGCAACTCCTTTTCACGGAGCTGGGCATGGATTGCCTGGGAGCTGGCAATGGTCCATTGGCTCCAGCAGCCCCACTTGACAGGGCTGAGATCTGAAATGAGGGGAAGCCCCGCTCCCCGGAGTGGCTTCTCCCTGTGTGGGCTGTGAGGGCGAGCCTTTGCTGCGAGGCCTGTCCCGGCTGTGCCATGCCATGCCAGGGCAGGGCATAGCACTAGTTGGTACCGGGCTGGGCTGCCTCCTCCGCCTTGTTCACTTGTGGTGTGCAATAGTCTGGTGTGATGGCTCCGTGCTGCCCCCCGCAGGCTGCTGGGGGCTGTGCAGCACCTGCTTTCCATAGCCATAGACCCACCCCCATTGGCCTTTCCTACCCGGTCCATGCCAAGTGTGAGACGCATCTCCGGCCCCACCATTCCCTGCCCCACCTCATACTATCACTGCAGCCCCCCTGCACCAGCCTGCCATTGAGACCTGTCACCCCCCCTTGGGGCTGTATGCTGGGGTGGGGGGCGGGGGCGAGGGGCTGACAGAATCACAAAGAGCAGGGACCTGGGAGCCAGGACTGTGGGGGTCTATCGCAGGCTGAGTGGGGCCTAGTAGTCACAGTGGGGTTTGGGGCCTGGGAGCCAGGACTGCGGGGTTTGGTTCCTGGCTCCAAGTGACCTGGGCTTTCACTGCTCTGTGCCGTTATCCCCTTTAACGGAATGATACTGGCCATGCCCTGGGGCTGGTTCGTCCAGTCTGTAGGGTGTGTGGGGAGGAGGGCTGGGTGAGGCCATGGGGAAGACAGTGCAGCGAATATTCAGGAAGTGGATCCAGCTCTGCTCAGGTGGGACATCCCCTTCCCAACACTTCTCCCCTGTCTCAGTGGTGGTTGAAGCTGGGCACAAGGGGCCAAGTGCCCTGTGCCGGGAGCAGGTGCACAGGGGAAGGAGTGACTGTCTACATAAGACTCTGTGCCCCATTGCTGCTGGCAGTACAGCTCTCAGGGAGGGGTGGGGGGGCGGCGCTAGTACAGGCTGGGCACCAGGGTATGTATGGGGTTCACCAGTCCAGCTCACAGCGTGGTGCTCACATGCTGGGGTCCATGGTGGTCCATGCCAGGAGGAGGCGACGCACTGGCCAGCCCCTTCCTCTCATGCAGCCTGTTAGAGCAGGGGCAGTGTGACAGGCAGTCTGGCCGTGAGGCTGTAGCAATGGCCTCCCCGGGGAGAGGAGTCTGCTGGCTCCCTGGCCTGGTTCTACACCTGACGGGCTGAGCCGTCGGCTGCCACAGCTTGCCGTAGGCCCTCCACCAAGGGGGGGCCAGCTGGGATATTGGGGGGAGCCTAGCTGAGGAGCAGGGCCAGGCTGGTGTCGCTATGGCAACTCTCCGCCCTGCCCGTGGGGACCTGGCAGACCACAGGACCTCCATGCAAGAGGGATGTGGACAGGGCCTGGGGCACTGGTGGGATGGGGTTCTGCCGAGGGGCAAGTGGGGGGTGCCAGTGAATCAGTGTGAGACCTGGCAGCAGGGGGTGGGGAGAGCTCCCTGTCAAGTGTTGGTTGCCTGGGGCTGGCTGGGTAGCTGTCATGGCCAAGGGTGTGTGTGGCCAGTGGCGGGCGAGGTTCTGGAGGCATGGGGCCACACTGATGTGCCGCACTCTTTCTAGAACATGCTGAGGCGGCAGGAGGAGCTGGAGAATGGCACAGCCTGGTCCATCTCCTCGGAGTCATCCGACGATTCCTCCAGTCCCCAGCTATCGGGCAGTGCCCGCCACGCCTCCTCCAAACCCATTGTGCAGCCTGAGGTGCAGGCCTCTGCACCTGCCATTGAGATCGCCTTCTCCCAGCCAGACGAGGGGAGCGCCGCACCTGGGCTGCCGGAACAGCCAGAAGAGCCAGGCAGTGTGAGGAAGGAGGTGGTGGCCAATGGGCACGTGCCCTATTCCCGGACTCTGAGCCACATCAGCGAAGCCAGTGTGGACGCGGCAGTGGATTGCCGGGAGAGCCCTGGTGCCCAGGCGGGGGAGCCGTCCCCAGTCCCTCAGGACCTCAGTGCCAGGGAGCTGCCTCCTCTGGAAATGAACTCCCTCTCCGAGACCTCGAACACGCTACTGGCCTGGGTGGGGACAGACGGGGGCATGGAGGCTGAGCCCAGTGGGGCCGGGTCACAGGCTGAGACCTGCGATTTTGTGGCAGGGTCAGCCGAGGCCGCTGTGACCCAAGCTGTGGGGCCGCAGGACCACGAGGTCTCCCCAGGCCGGCCGGTGGTACTGCAGCCGGTCTCAGAGGAGAGGGTGTGGCCGGTCCCCGGCCCAGCAGAGGAGCCAAAGGCGAAGCCTGTGGACTCTGGCCTTGAGGAGGCCATTGGCTTGCTGGGCTCAGCCCTGGATGACTATCGGGGGCAGTTCCCTGAGCTGCAGCCGCTGGAACGGGAGCTGAAACGCCTGGAGGAGATTCTCATGGTAAGGGGGCAGCCTCAGGTATGGTGCCAGCCATGTTGGTCAGCTGGGAGGGGGTTGGGGCCAGCGAGCGTGGCAGGTCTTGCTGCAGACCCTGGGGTGACAGGCAGCAGATGCGGCGTGGTGAGCAGCGTGGCATCTAGAACCGGCTGCACCATTGCGTTGTCCCCCAGCTCATCTCCTTGCCATGTCCAGGGCCTCCCAGGAGAGCAGCCCAGCTCCAGCTTGCCCCAGTAGGCACACAGGCCGGGGCCCAGCTTGCCACAACTGACCATGCCTTCCCCGCAGCACAGACAGGGCGTCTTCCTGAGCCGCGCCTCCAGCATGAGCCTGACGGTGGAGCATGCCCTGGAGAGCTTCAGCTTCCTCAACACCTCTGACCTGGACGACTCAGAGGGCTCAGAGGAGGAGGGTGGCCGGAGTGAGCGGTGAGCTGGGCTGGGTCTCTCTAGGGACTGGGGGTGGGGCGGAGCATGGTGCCACCAGGTGTGAATCCCAGGTGCTGAGCTGGGGGCTGTGGCTGTGCCCTGGCACTGGGGTGTCCCCTGCCCATGGCACAGGATGGGGCCGCACGCAGTGATGGCTAGCCGGTGCAGGGCTGGACCTCAGGCACAGCAGTCAGACCCTAAGGCACTGGGACCGACCCAGGCCACGTGCTTAGCTGTGGCTGCTGTTCCCTCCCATGTGCCCACGAGGCCTGGAGCCGCCTGTGATCGCCCACACCCACTGCTGGCTGGGCCTGGCTCTCCACAGTATATGCACTCCCGGGGCACCTCTGGCGATGTCCTGCAGGGGGCATTGGGGGTTGGGGGCGCTGTAGAGACAGAGCTAGCAGCCCTCTGCAGGCTGTGCTGCAGCAGTGCAATCTCAGGGTGGGACCAGCTGTGCCATCTGTATCCCTCCCCCCGGCTTCCCAGAGCTGCTCCCTGTGCCCTAGACCCCATCATGTTGGGGGCTGGAGTGCTCGAGGGGAAGCAGAAATGGGCCCCACACCTACTTGGTTCATTGGGCTCTGTGATCTCTAGGTCAGATTTGGAATAGCCCCTGGCCTACAGGCCTCTCCCACTTGCACTGCTGCCCAGCATGTTCCTTGGGGGTCTGCACACACCAAGTGTCGGGGTCTCTGTCCCATCCCACTGCAGCCAGGGTGGGAACGAGCAGGTGCGTCTCCAGCTGGCTCAGTAGCAGCCGGGCACCTGGTAGGATAGGGCCTACGTAAACCATGGCTGATTTGGGCTTCTGTGGCTCTTCTTCGAGTGTGCTCATGCCAATTCCAATTGAGGTGTGTGCACGCCGCGTGCACAATCGTCGGAGACTTTTCCCCAGCGGTATCTGTTGGGTTGGGGTAGGTGCCCCCTGGAGTGGTGCCCTTATGGTACCGCATAAATAGACCTGCCAGCCCGGCGACCCGCCAGTTTCCTCTTACCGCCAGTGATGGTTGTTGGAATTCTATGCTCTGCCTTGGGCAGAGTTCTTCCCCTTATAGTTAAATCCTCAGTGTTCTTAGTTTAAATAGTTGCATTTAGCAAATCGTTTGAGTAGATAGACAGATAGAGATAAGGACTTGGGATCCGTGCCTAACCCCGGGGGTCCCATGGGGCATGCCGTGGACCAAGCGATTCAAACCCTGCATATCCTGCCAAAAGCCAATGCCCAGAGGAGACCCGCACAATTCCTGCCTCAAGTGCCTGGGGGAATCACGCCAGACAGATCGCTGTAAGATCTGCAAGGGCTTCAGACTGTGCAGCAGAAAAGAAAGAAGTGCCCGCCTGAAGCAGATACTGATAGAGGCAGCCTTAGGGCCACAAGCACAGGATATGGCACCGGGAGCGTCGGTGTGGAGCGCCCTGGCGTCAACAAGAGAGCTGACACCAAGGAGACCTCGGTGCCAAGTGGACACCAGGCCTCCCCATCAGGAAAACCAGACCAGCACCGGTCTCACTCACCGGTACCAAAGAAAAAGCATAGGACTGAGCAGGGTCGTTCCCCAACAAGGAATATACCCCTTGAGGTCTCTACTGCTGAGACACAACGGGAGGCTAGAATGCAGGACCCACCACTATCGGGCCTGCATGGTGCCCCTGGGAACTCTGCCAAGGATCAGTTCCAAGGAACAAATTATGGTGGTGGACCCGGACATGCTGTCCACCCCAGACACCTTCGAAGCAGCGTGGGACTTAATAGCCATGATGGCACAACGGTCCCCCACTTCAACTCCTAGACAGGGAAAAAGGCTTCCAGCACCGAGGACTGGCCTACCCTCGAGAGGGAAACCGCCAATGATAAGATCAGAGTCGCCCGTGCCACATTCACCCTCTCGGCACCAGTCTCCCTCTCGTCACGGGTCGCCGCCCCAACATCAATCTCCACCAAGGTGTAGATCAACCAAATGGAGTTCTGAGAAAGGGGTTCTCCCGAACACAGCCCCCCTCACTCATCTTGGATTACCTCCTCCACTTGAATCAGTCAGGCCTAGTGTTAACATGGATAAAGGTCCACCTGGCAGCAATTTCGGCATTCCATACAGGAGAAAAGGGCAATCAATATTCGCACGCCCACTAGTCTCCCATTTCCTCAAAGGCCTGGAGTGATTACACCCCCTGTGCATCACCCAGTGCCTGAACTTGGTGCTTTCGAAGCTAATGGGAAACCCCTTCGAACCTATGGAGTCCTGTTCACTGCTATACTTTTCTTGGAAGGTCACCTTCCTAGTAGCAGTCACTTCAGCACACAGGATATCAGAACTGAAAGCTCTAATCTCAGAACCCCTGTACACAGTTTTTCATAAGGACACGGTCCAACTTCTCCTCCACCCTGCCTTCCTCCCGAAAATAGTGTTCAACTTCCACTGCACCCAGGAAATCTTCCTATCAGTGTTCTTTCCCAAGCCTCATGCGAGTGAGAAGGGCCCTGCACACACTAGACATCCGCAGGGCCCTAGCCTTTTACATTGATAGGACAAAGCCCTTCCAAAAAGCCACTCAGCTATTCGTGGCCATAGTTGAAAGAATGAGGGGCATGCCCGGGACCTCCCAGAGGATCTCCTCTTGGATTACTTCGTGCATCAGGGCATATTGTGACCTGGCAAAACAGCCCGCCCTGCTAGTCACAGCACGTTCCACATGAGCACAAGCCTCTTCCACTGCGTTTCTAGCATATGTCCCTACCAGAGATCTGTAGGGCAGCAACCTGGTCCTTAGAACCCACTTTCACCATCCACTACGTGACCACAATAGAGCAGGGAGGATGCAGCTGTAGGCAGGTCAGTCCTCCAATCAGTGTTGTAAAGGACTCCTACCCCGCCATCCGTAGGCTAGCTTGTAACGCACTTGGAATCGGCAAGAGCACACTCGAAGAAGAAAGGAAGGTTTCTTACCTGTAACAGGTGTTCTTCAAAGGTGTGCTCATGCCCATTCCAGTACCCACCCGCCAACCCCTCTTGTTGAACGGCAAGAAGGAACTGGTGGGTCACTAGGTCGACAGGTCTATTTATGTGGTGCCACTCCAGTGGGCGCCTGCCTTGACCCAACAGATACTGCTGAAAAGTCTCCGATGATCGTGCACGCGGCGTGCACACACCTCCGTTGGAATGGGCATGAGCACACGTTAGAGGTAAGAAACCTTTTCAAACTGAGCTTGGAATTGGAAGCCTCTACCCTCCAGTTCTGGGAGCTAGAGCTAGAGGGGTGCTGCTCCCCTTGCCCTGTGGGTGCCTGGTTACATGTACCCCTCCCTGGTGCCTGCAGGAAGGTCGGCAGTGCCCATGCCACAGGCGGGGAGCCAGGAGGCTACGAGGTGACGGCTGAGGACATGGGCATCTGCAGTGAAGCAGAAGGCAGCGTGGCGCCCATGAGCACGGGCAGCGAGTTCCTGGACAGGGCGCTGGTCCTCCACCTCAGGAACTGCAACCGCCTGCTGCTGGTGAGGGGCCACCACCCAGATGGGGGATCTGTCAGCACGGCGGGCCAGTGGCTCCAGGCAGAGGGCAGGGCGCCAGGCTGGGAGCCTTGGAGGTGTCAGGTGGGGGGTGACCAGCCCAAGTGCCAACTTGACCCTTGGCCACCACCTGGGCCATACCAGCAGCCAATCTGCTGACACCTCCCCCACCCCCACCATACACACACATCAGTCAGCCCCTGGCCCTCAGCTCTGCTGTCTCTTTGACTTGCAGAAACTGGGCACGTTTGGGCCACTGC
Organism: Pelusios castaneus; assembly: GCA_007922175.1. Lineage (NCBI taxonomy): Eukaryota > Metazoa > Chordata > Testudines > Pelomedusidae > Pelusios > Pelusios castaneus. The sequence goes on from ML688537.1 coordinate 807,516, forward strand.
GGTGCCAGGAGATGTACGCCCTGGACAAGCTGCTGAGGGAAGTGCAGGTGCTGAACATCATCTGCCAGCTGACGGAGGAGAAATTGGGGGTGGCCAATGCTGCAGCGGAAGGTAAAGGTCCTGGTGTGGCGCCCATCCTGGGTCCAGACAGGTGCCATGGGGCACTCCCTCCTGGCCATGTGCTGGGTTTGAGGACCAGAAGTCCCCCAGGCTGGGGCTGCTGGCCTGGCCATGCTGGGCTCCCTGTTGCTGTCCCAGCGTTGGCGAGTCCATCTTTCCCCGATGGCGACAGTGCCAGAAGCACACCGTGCTGGGCGAAATGGCCCTAACCGTGTCTCTGCCCGCAGTGGTGCAGTTCTCCACCCGGAAGGAGGGAGTGCTGGCTTTTTGGGACTGCTGCGTGGAGCAGCCCAACATCTACACCTGCCCTGTGGAGAAGTTCCTGAACGCACTCAGCGCCCAGTATGCAGCGCCCATCGCCGAGCGGCAGCCAGGCCTGGCAGACTCAGGTGAGTGCAGTCTTGGGGCTGCCTTGGTAGGGGGAGGGGCATCTAGCCAGCCTGTCCCCTTCTCTCCCCCACCCCCCCCTTTCCTGTCCCTGCACTGCTGGCAAGGGCCGAGACCCTGGGCAGCTTTGATTGACAGCCCACTGTGACCTTCTGCCCATCTGACACCCTTGGCTGAGCCAGGAAAAGAACCCAGGAGTCCTGCAGACCAGTCCTCTGCTCTGACTAGCCTGTCCCTCCCCGCCAGAAAATGCCAAAGCCCCAGCCTGCTGGAGTGGGCTGCCTTGGTGCCAGCCCAGACAGCCCTGAGGGGGGGACTTTGTGCCCAGTTAGATGGCTGGGCTGGAGAGAACCCCGCCCCAGGAGGGCTTACTCTGTGCCCTCCCTGCAGTGTGTGTGAAACTGGCGCAGGATGTGCTGGATCGGCGGTTACCCAAGCGGCCGGGGAGCAGCCAGGGGGAGCAGCTCACCATCTTCCAGTACTGGAGCCACTTCGAGTCGCTCCCTGTCTCCGCGCTGGATGCCTACATCATGGAGCTGGCGGAGGAAGGTAAAATCCCTGCAGTTGCCACGGAGTGCTGGCACAGACAGGGCGCCGGTGCCATTCCCTGCTCCAAATGACACGAGCTGCCCAGCTCCCACTCTGCCAGACCCTAGCACCAGCCCATGCCAGCTGGCTTGCAGGCCAGGGGAGCTGGGCAAAGCTGAGCCAAACTGCTCGCGGTGGCTTCGTGATCCCTGCCCAAAGTGCAGGGGGGCTGACCAGAGCCACTGCTGCCGACTGACCCCACACGGTGCTGTCCTTGTGGGCCTGGAGGCTGTGTCCATCATTACCCAGGGCTGCCTGCCCCTGCTCGTGGCCCCAGGCTTTTCCGCTATCCTATTCTCCATCTGCCTGTGGATCACATGGCAAGGCAGGAAGTTCCCTCAATGGCCTGCTCTTCCCTGTCAGGCCCAGCTTTCCCTCCAGGTGCCCCAGTGCTGAGCGCAAGCCTGTCAGCAGCTCACCCTTCCCTTCCTTCTGGTGCTGTGCATGAGCTGGGCAGGCTGGAGTGAAGCCCTGATCCTCTGGGACACAAGTGAGGCTTGTCCCTCCCAGAGACCAGTCACGCCAGGAGTTGGGCTCACAGCCCCTTCCTTGCAGTGTTGCTGGCTCAGAACCTGAACTCGGATGACCAGGACGTGGTGCTGAAGGCGCTCAGACGGGTGCCCGAGAGCCGACTCCAGAAGGACGGGCTGAAGGCCATGAGTTTGCTGCTGGTTGAAGGCAACAGCAAAGTTGTCAACGCTGTGTCTGCCCAGCTCCGCAGCCTGGCGGAGAACCCCCGCTTCCGGGAACGGGTGAGTGCCCACTGCCACCCAGCCAGGTGCCTGCCAAGGGGGGCTGGGAAAAGGGCACAAGGGGGATGGGGTGTGGGGAAGACCAGTCACCCTCCTGCCTTTCCTGGTGGACAGCCCCATGCGTGGGGTGGCCCTGTGCTGATCTCCATCTCTCCCAGGCCCTGGTGTGTTACTTGGAGCAGCTGGAAGATGAAGAGATGCAGATGCGAATTGCTGGCTGTGCGGCCCTCGGGTGTCTCAAGGTAAACACAGGCTGCTAGCACCTTGGGAGGTAGGGGGGGCAAGTATGATGAGCTGACAGCCCCATATGCTAGGCAATGTAGCTGCCAGCTGTGACCTCCTTTCTGTAGGGCCCAGGCGAATGTGTTGGAGGAGGTATTGCCCAGATCCTGGCCTGGTGGCTTCAGATTTCTGTTCCTCCTGCCCAGGGACCACAGTGAGGGCCATCAGTGGCCTCCCATCCTTTGGACAGGAGGACTTGATACCTCCTGGGTACAATGGCAGCAGCATCCCGCGTGGGCTGGAGTGCAGAGCCACGGGGCCAGTGGCTGAGCTCACATGAGGGGGTGGTCCAGGGCGGCAGAGGAGGAAGCTGAAGTTGGATCCCTGGCAACACAAGCCAAGCCCAGAGGTGGCAGCAGCAAGGAGGTGGCTAGCCTGTCCCCAGCCACGTGGGGGGGAGAAGCTGTGAGACATGCCCTTGCGGGGATGAACTGGGAGGTGGCACCCCAGCCAGCTTCTGCCAGTTTCTTGGGCACACGAAGGGGGGCAGGAGCCACATCCCGCCTGGAGATTGTGGGTCTGCACAGGTGGCCCGGAGCCAGAGCAGCCTCTCCTGGCCCCCTGCCTGCAGGGGTGAGCATGGAGCTCCTGTGGCTGTGCTGAGACCAATCCTGGGTCCCTTGCTTGGTCACAACCATCGTACTGCCCTTGGGGATGGGACCACAGGGACTTTTGTTCCCACTCTCTGCCCTGTCCATGCTGCCCCCAACCAGAGCTAGGGGGATGGGGGCAGCATCCCACCCCGGGCGCAGGCTCAGCGCTTCGTCTGCCTCTCCTGCCAGGCCAAAGAAAGCATCGAACAGCTGCTGTATCTGTGCCAAACTGACAAGGAGGACGTGCGGGAGGCTGCCAAGCAGAGCCTGATGCTATGCGGTGAGTGCCCTGCTCTGCCCAGGCCTGGAGCAGCTCTGGGGCACCAAAGCCAGACTCTGCCCTTGAAATGGGACCTCCTTGGGCCACAGCACTGACCCAGAGCTGGGCGCTGGCCTGGCAGATGGGGCATAGTAGGCAGCTGGCTATGCCCAAGGCCTGCTTAGCTCCATCTCCACAGGCTTGCCTCGCCTGCTGCCAGTGCTGCTGTGGGCATGGCTGGGGTGAGAGAAGCCAGCCCCTTGCTGGCAGCATGGTCCCAAGCCAACGGTGATGGGTAGCAGGGACCATGAAGTGCTGAGTGTTGTTCTTTATCATTCATTAGATGGCACTGAAAGAACCATCTGATTGGCTAACTGGGTTCCTGGGTCGTGACAGCAGCTGCACAGGTCGGGGCATGTTGGCCAGACTTGTTCCCACTCCCCTTGCTTTGCTCATGAGCATCCTGTTTTGGACCATGTCAGGCAGTCCTAACCAGTGTCTGTTGTGTGTGGAAGCCCATTTCTGTGCCACTCCCCAAGTGCGTCAGCACAGCATTCACCGCATTAACCTCAGCCACCCCCTGTGCTGCCCCCTAACAGCAGCAGCCTGCATAGTTCTGTGTCTGGGTTTTCCCTGAGGGAGATGTTGAGGGCAGTGTCCAGGGATTTGGCCCCATTCTCATATGGGCATGGTTCAGCTGACAGGATTATTTGTTAGTGTAAATTGAATAGAAACACCTGAAATCAGTTGTCTGTCAAGCCAGAGCACTGAGCAAGCAGCAGGAACCAAGAACACTTCTGAGATGATCTCTGCTCCCCGGCTGGGCCTCCAGCTCAGCTGGGTTGGGGCCTGTGTGCAACAGACAGGGTTATAGAGGGATCACCACCCAAAGGTGCTGATTGGCTGGGGTGACTAACCGTGGCACGTGTTCGCAGGGGAAGATGGTAGATCAGCTCACCGGCGGCTGGAGGAGACCCTGGACAGCTTACCGAGGATCTTTGCACCAAGCAGCATGGCCAGCACTGCTTTCTGAAAGACACTGGCCCTAACCCACCTGTGATCCCTGGGGGCTGAAGATGCCAGGGTGCTGCTGTACACTCATATGGACATGTCACAGCCTGACCCAGCTCCCAACCCTGGGGAATCTGCAGCAGTATTAGTACCGCCCTGTCAGCCACCACAACCCACTCGCTGCCTTACGGAGCACAACTTTCCCTACTCCCAATGCTGTGCCAGAGGGGCTGCTGGGCACAGCACCGTGGAAAAGCAGGCTTTGGATACTCCCCTCCCTCCAACTTGCTTTTCTATGTCATCTTGCTAGGTGGGGCCAGAGCTTGTGCACCTCCTGCTGGAGACCAAGTTGGCATGTGACATCTGCATGGGGACTCAGGGCCATAGCTCGCAGGCCGCTTGGCCTTCCCTAAGTGGACATGCACTTTGAGACGCTGTTGTTTCTTTCTGGAAGCTCCACTTGCTGTGGGCATCTTCCTCCTTCAGCGCCTGGAGCTCCTGGGACTCAATAAAATGAGACACAGATATTAATATATTCTACTGGTGTATCTTCTTTTCAGCTCCCAGTGCTTCCTGCCTCCCCTCCCCTGCATTGGTTGCAGGGACCCAGAGCTGAGCCTTCCCTTGGTCTTAGTTGACATTGTTAAAGCAGGGTGGGGAGAGGAGAAACACAGAGGGACGGAAGCTGCCATCTTTTAGATTTATTTTTATTTACCGAGTTTTGTAGAAAAGCACCAAACCCTTTTCTATGAAGTCTCTCTAAAGCTATATAATGTAATTACAGAGAGTGCCTAATTTTGATTTCAAACCAGAAATAAAAAGTCTTTAATCAATGAAGGTGTTGCTTTGTGAGTTTTGCAGGACACTGTTGCTAGCAGCAAAGTAGAGACTAGTGGTTAAAGCCGGGGACCTGGCGTTCCAGAGCAGAGCAGGGAGTAGCTGGCTGAGCCCAGAAAGTTCTGCGCTTCTGCTTGCACTTACCCAACAGGGCTGCCTACCTTCCCTCCCTTGGGATAAGTCGGCAGGCACTTTGGGCTCCTAAGCTCCCTAGCAGTGCAAAGCAGCTCGGCCTCTGCACCCTGCTGGCTCTGAAGCATCTAGGCTAGAGCCGGTTATGAAGGGGCCACCAGCAAGTGTATTTTGCGTGGTGGCAACGATTCAACAAGTGAATGCCGCAGCCCACGGACCCTGCTCCCTTCAGGCAGACAGCCAGGTTTGACTACTGGGGCTGGTCCATGCCCCATATTCATGTCTGGCAGCCCAGCAGAGCTTTGCCACTGGAGCTGGCCACAAAGGTGCATGGTGAATTGGCCAGCCTTCTGTTGCAGCCAGTGTAGAGCCTGTTGCAGAGGAGAAAGCAGCGCTTGCTTCTAGTGGCTGCATGACGCACAGAAGGGAACCATGAGTGGTGTCTGCAACGAAGGCAGGACAGGCCTGGATGTGAACAGCAAGGCAGGAGAAGCAGCCAGAGTATTTTTTCTGAATGTAAACACCCCCCCCCTCCTGTTAGTGACTGTCAAGGCTGCTGCCAGAGCACATGGCCTGTGCCACCCTGCACTGATGAGTGTGTGCAAAGAGCCTCTGACAACACTGGTGAGTGGGTGGGCTGCGCCAGCCTGTTGGGAGGCTGGAACCAGAAGCACAATATGGGACTGTCATCTCAGCCCTCCCCTGCGATCAAACAGCAAGCTCTTTGAGGAAGGGCAAAGCGCCAAGGCTTTCCTGGTGCAGCCAGCCTCAGCCACCTCCCTGGAAAAAGAGGGCCAGAGCCATGTAAGCAAAAAGTGCCTGAGGCACCGCACCATATGATGCCAAAGCCCAACACTCTGCTCGGGGCTGTCAAATCTTCTGGGAGATCAGGACAAGGCAGCAGCTCCCAAGAGTCTTTCCTCACCTGCTGCAGGAGCCATGAACATCAGAGGAGCAGGGGCGGAGGGAGATGAGGCCAGTTTCAGACTGCAGGCATTTAAACTGTAGCTCAACTTTAAAGGGCCAGAGTCAAAACATAGGCTAGACGAAACCTACCCACCGCAAATATTTCCAGGTGCCCTGTTATTCTGCAAATGTTGCCCAAAAGTGTTTGCCGCTCTGCCTTCGCAGTGCAAAGGATCTGGAAGGAGAATGGCTGTGCTTGGGCTGTGGGAGATGCAACAAAGGATCCAGCGCATCAATAGCAATGAACCAAGAGGAATTTTAAAACATTTTTCCTTGCACTGCAAGTTGTGATTCAGGTCATCTGGCCTTAAGCTGATACTCTGCCTTTAAACAGTCCTCTGATTATGTTTTAAACAGCAAACCCAGATATTCACCTTCACTGAACGCCACAAACAAGGGAATTTTGCATAAACTTAAAAACTGAAGTCACCAGCTGTCAGATGGGGTACAGAAATCTTCATCCAAAAAGGCAATGAAGCAAGATGCATGAGAGAAAACAGGACTGGGATGAACCCTGCTTTACTGCGATGTCTGTATCCATCTGACAGCAGCAATTGTTAGAGGGAGCTGGTTTATGTACAGAAAACAAACCACCCTTTGGAGATGGAATGCAAAATCTTTGTTTTCTCCTCAGCCTGTAAGTAGCAGACATGCTGCTGGTCTGTGTGTTGGAGCCAGGCAGGGTCATGTTAGTCCTCCAGCCAACATGGCCAGTGATTCACGTGACATCTCAGAGGGATCCATTAGTCACTGGCCTCAGCCACACCTTCTGGACTGTCCAAGAGTCACAGACAAAGTGGCCTTGCCTGTCTGCCCATAACAGAGCTAAGGAAGACGTGTTAATGGGAAGAGAAGGGACTTGAGATTTCCCCTTTCAAAACTCTTCCTCACTACTGGAACAGTTCTGCACCACAATAACTTCCCCCGAGTCCTAATTAATGTGGGGGGTGGGTGGGCCTCCTTTAACTCATTCACCTTGAACCTGGAGAACAATGCCATCCTTCTACTTTGCCAAGGCCCTGTGATAGATCCATATAATGGCACTCTGTTTCATAGGCAATGGAACTGGGGGGGGCCTGAGTTCCCTCTAGTGTAGTGTAATGTTTCTCTGTCCCCTAAAGAAGTTTTGCCATAGCTCATGACAAGAAAAGGTTCAGCTACAGCAGAAATGTTTAAAAATAGAACAATACTGTCGTAAAATCACAAGTTGGTAGTTGGCAAACTGACTGTGCCAGCTAGTGAAAATCAAGGCCCTGCCATCCCACAGCCACATCTGGGCACAGCCACGTTAGAGTTAAACAGCAAAGCTCTACCCAGATCAGACTGTTGAGCACCTCAGGGTGCCTAAAGTATTTATTCAAAGGTTGAAATGCTTGAAGAGGAATACTTAACAAAATGGGTGTGGTGGTACATTTACAACCAACACTGGGCTGCTCACCCCTGCCCACAGAGTGAATGTTTAGGAAGACCAGTTTGTGAAGGTGGCTTCTAGGGAACACAAATGCACAGTGGCTCTCCAAAGCAAGGGAACAAGTTAAAGGTATGTGAAGGAAAGATACAACCTCCACATCTTTCAGTCACTGGGACACCAGAGCCCCTTGCTCACCACAATGTTTAGTTAACACACTCATTGCACTGTAACCCACTCAACACCAGCAGGTGTTAGCTGTTCGTGCAGCAGTGCGTGGCTGAGATTTGCCCCGGGGAAGTAAGAGGTCAGTTAGTTCTGTCTAGCAGTGAGGAACGCAATGCCTGTGTGGTTACTGTCTCCGATGGAAGTGCTTGATAGAGGAACTTCACTGCTTTAACAGAGGTCTGTGTCAGAATTTCCTTGGGTTATTTTAAAGCTGTCTGTAGGGGGTTACGGGGAAAAGACAACCACGAAAGCTTTTTGGGGTAGGGACTTTTTTTTGTTCTATTTGTACAAGGCCTGGAGTATGCTGGGGCCCCAAGATGTTGTGATAATACAGTTAACTAAACAGATCCTTTCCCCCCTCACTGCTATGTACATTAGCAGAGTAACAAACACCATTCTAGAAAGTCAAAACCCTGTGCTTTTATTTTGCATTAAGGAGAACATTTAGTATTGTTTGAATAAGTGAGCCCATGTGTAGTGAAAAAGGTCAGCCTGGGAAAACCAGAATGCATAGCACAGGAATAAAAAGCACAGATCCCATTTCATCATGAGCTATTATACTATAGCTGCATATTGTGATTTATTTTATTCCTTATTTTGCCTTAAAAATGACATCCAACCCTGTAATTTTAAGATGGCACAAACTACAAACCACCCCGGGGGTCAAGGTGGAGAAACGGGGTCATACTGCCACTCACTGAAATCTGGCCTCTCCCCATCACACCGCCCTGTGTGAGAGAGGCGTGGCGAGGCCAAACCTCAGCAGCATCAAGATGCTGTGCTGCAGATCACAACATCTGGATCAGGGAACCAGGCCCCACTACTGCACAGTGGGCTCATTCTGCACCTTTCCACCCCTCCCGGGGCAGGATCTGACCCTCCCACACTGAAAAGATCAAATGACATATTTTTACAGAAATGCACTATCCCAGATACCTCACTGTCCTCAGGGGTTTAGAGCACAGGTTGTTGAGGGGAAAAGTCATTTGATGGGCTTGAAAAAGTCTGTAAAGTATAGAGAATTACTACCACCAATCAGTGAACAGGTGAGATTTGAGTTGAAGATATGCTGGTTCCTGGCTGGTGAGTCTTTCCTAAATCAAGGGGTTTTAATAGGTCTTACAAGTTGGTGGTTTTTTTTAGTTTAATACAAATAAGCTTTTTGAGGGCAGGAGTATAGTCCAAATGAGATGGGGCATGTCGGAGTTGTGAACATGGAAGATGCCAGAGCTTATATTCAAAGGCATCCATAGTGGCTGAGGGATTAAACCCCACAGACTTTGTCCAAATCAGCATTTGTGCCTTTAGGCAAAGAGAATTTGGAGAGACCCAATACCAATTTTTAAAATCACTTTTCTTTTTCCACTGGCATGTGTTCCTGAGAAAAGCCCCCTCAGATTCAGGTGCTTTCCATTGCTAACTTGCTTGCTAAGGCAAACCATTCTCTCAAGCCTAAAGAAGTTTTAAGTTACAGTCAAAGACAAAATCCTGCCCCAGCCTTAACTGTGTGTACATGTGGCCTGGTGGACTGATCAAAGGATTTAGGAACTCTGACGTCAGTTTGATGCTCACTGGCTATTTCCGAGTGTATTTAGGCAAATCCTATGCATCCAAGTTTTCAAAAGGCGGCTTCTGCATTTGGGTGTCTTGATGACACCATATGCAGCAAGTTCCCACAGCTACAGTTAAGGTAAAGGGCAGTTGCCAGTGCTCGGCCCTTCTGAAAAGCAGGCCTAAGTGTCGTTATATTAGGCACCACAAATTAGCAGCCATGCCTGCAATTTTTTCCCATAAACCTGTTGTTTGTTTCACCATCTGTGACACAGAGACACTTACCTTCCTGAGGGAAGCGTTAAGGGAATTAGTTAAGGGGAATTCTTTGAGTATATAAATACCAGGGAAGGAGAAGAATTATTTGAGTATAGCACCAATGTGGACACAAGAACAAATGGTTACAAACTGTCCAACAGGAAATATAGGCTTGAAATTAGATGCAGGTTTCTAACCATCAGAGGAGTAAAGTTCTGGAATAGCCTTCCAAGGGGAGCTGTGGGAGCAAAAAAAATATAACTGCCTTCTAAACTGAGCTTGATAAATGTATGGAGGGGATGGTATGGGGGGACAGCCTAGTTTGGCAAATGACTGATCTTTGATTACTGGTGGTGGATATGCCATTGGCCTAAGAAGGGCGGGTAGATGGGGTGGGGTTCTGAGTTATTACAGAGAATTCTTTCCTGGGTGACCGGTCGGTGAGACTTGCTCACATGTTCAGGGTTTAACTGATCACCCTGTTTGGGGTTGGGAAGAAATTCCCCCCGAAAGCAAATTGGCTAGGGCTCTGGGGGTTTTTCACCCTCCTCTGTAGCATGGGGAATGGCTCACTTGCTAGTGGATTCTCTCTGTCTTACAAGTCTTTAAATCATGATTTGAGGACTTTAATAACTCAGTCACAGGTTAGCTTATTGCAGGAGAGGATGGGTGAGGTTGTGTCGCCTGAATTGTGCAGGAGGTCAGACTAGATGATCATATTGGTCCCTTCTGACCTTAGTCTATGAGAATACCAACAGTGTTTTGAACAAAGCATGGTAAACACCACGCTTACTGGGAAAAGACACACTAGATTTTAGCTTCCTAGAGATACAGGCCAAATCTGGACTAAAATTGCAGTTGAAATAAATCTGCTGTCTTTTCATCCTTCAACATGATTGGCATGAGAAGGCCCTGGGCAGGAATAAAAGAGAGCTGCAGGTAGGGACTGATGGGCAGTGGCATAGTTATCTATATACCTAAACGACAGTGGTATATATGCACGGCGGGGACACAGCTGCGCGCGCAGCAGCTGAATCCACGTCCTGCTTCGGCTGGGCTGGGGAGATTCAAATCTCCCGCTCTGAGCATGCTCAGAGAGAGCGTGCTCAGGGCGGGGCAGCCTGGCCCAGAAGCAGCTCTCCCGGCTCTTGCGGCAGCTCCGAGCCTCCGGCCAGGTAAGGGGGCTGGAGGGAGGCCTGGAGAGGGGTGGGGGGGACAAGGAG
>ML688537.1:823110-871999 GCA_007922175.1 Pelusios castaneus
GGCCCGGGCGGCGCGGCGTGGCGGCGGGGCCTGGCGGCGGGCGCGGGCCTGGCGGGGCCGGGCGCAGGTAAGCGGTGGCGGGGGGTTTGCAGTCGCTTTCTCCGGCCTCTAGGTGTCACGATGGGGCTCCGGTTTGGCTGGGGCCCCGCAGCGGCCGCCGCCGGGGAAGCAGGGGGCTTTGTCTCCCTCTATCGTTCCCAGCGCGGCCGGCGCCTGCCTGGCAGCGCCGCCATTCCCACAGCGCGTCTCCCGACCGGCCGGGGCCTGGACCGGCCTGGCCCGCCGCCACCGCGCCCCAGTTCCTACCCCCGCCGGCCCGGCCCAGCCCGGCCTCCATCTTCTTTCCTTTGTTTCTTTCGCTGCCGCTCCTGACCCGACGGCCGCTCGCCCCGGCCGGCGCCGCCGCTTGATCCCCGCTGCCGGCCCCCACGCACCTACCTGAGAGCCGCCGCCGCCGCCTCGGCCCGCCGGCTCCGGCCGCCTCCTGCTCGCCGCGGCGGCTGCTGCTGCTGCTGCGTGTCCCGCTCCTGCTGGCCGTCGCCGTGTGCGCCGCGGAGTGAGAGGCGGCGCGGCGCAGAGCGGGGCTCGAGCTCCCTCTGCAAGGCAGGCTGAGCAGCGCCATGCAGCGCTCGCGGCTGCGGGCCCGGCTGGGGGCGCCCGCTCACGCCTGGCCAGCGCCCCCACCCCACTGCCCTGTGCCTGCCCTGGATTCCCCGCCGCTGTTAGCACGAGCGGCTCGTGCCCGTGTGGACAGCACCAACGGGAGTGCAGGGTTTCTCTACCTCTGCCTGTAAGAACGGGTTGTCCCGGGTGAGGCGCTGGGGTTTCCGTCTTTTCAACTCCAGCCATGAACCTGGCCTTTTCCGCAAGCCCTTTAACATGTGCCACTCATTAATTCCCCCGCCAGACCGATTGCTGCCGCGGCTGCTCTGAGAGGGTAGATAGAGCCAGGCTGACTATTGCACGAGATGGAAATGGATCCTGTTTTTACAAATTTGTTCTGTTTACTGTTGGTTTTATGTCACTTACTAGTAGGCTCTGCCACAGTAAAACCTGAGTAATTTCTGCAGGACTCCTTAATGTGTGCCTGCTCTGAAAATGTTGGGGGGTTGTTTTTTTGGGGTTTTTTTTTTTTTTTTTTTTTTCAATTGTCTACATTAAATTGAATCCAGCATTGTTGGTTAATTGCTTGAGTCTTGTCTTTCTGGAACTTTTGTTTGTCATTACGTTGACTGTGCTTAAATCACTTTAGTGTCCACTTTTGTCACATAGTTATTCATCTTTTCAGTTTAACACTGGATATCTACTAGTGATTCCTCAGGATCCTGCTATTGACCTTTTTCTCTAATGAGAACTGGCTGGTGAGAATTCCTGGTCTGTAACTAGTTTCATGCATGAAAGGACTTGAGCTCTCCTATCCAGCTTTAATAATTGAGATTTTATTTTATAAATCCCTCACACTTATATTTACCAGTTTTCTTGTATTTACAGCTTGCTCTTTCAGAGAATTGTAAGGGCCTGCTCCTACAATTTACTGGTCATATACAGAGATCCTTTGAAATCTGTTAGACAATGTAGGAGGAGTGCAGAAGTTCACCCACATCTGTTGAGATGAGAAGAACAGGGGAAAGCAACACAGCTTTAAAGGTGAAATATGCAAATAGAAAAATAGGACTTGTCCATCTGTGTTGCTTTCTGATGTTTCAATCAGACCTCAGATTTTTTTTTTTTTTTTTTTTTTTTTTTGCATTAAACTTCAGCTCCTGGTGCTTAGCAACTAGTGAAATTGTATTTTGAACATAAAAATTGAATAGGATATTACTTTTAGCCGGATTGTTGCAGAACTTTTACTGAAAATTATTTAACATGAGTGTTTTGAGGAACATGCCAGATTGATACACTTGCCATTTAAATTAAGGAGCACAAACTCATATCCTGAGACATTCAACCAAATCAGATGACAAGGCTTTGTATAAAAACTTTTAAGGTAGTTCTACAGGTTCTAGAGCCATTTTTGTTTGGGTGTAGCTCAAGACTACGTCAGGAGTTTACTCCAGAATGAGGTGTTTCAAAAACTTGTTTATGGTATCAGCAGGCTGTATTCTGGACATAATTGTCAACTAATTTATTGTTGCATAGCTATCTGTTATTACTGTCCTAGTTCAGTGGCTCTCAGCTTTTCCATGTTTCTGTACCCCTTTCAAAAGTCTGATTTATTTCTGTAACACCCCTCCCCCAAGTTTCACCTCACTAAAGTACTTGCTTACATAATCAGGCATAAAAATACAGAAGTCTCAACACTTACTAAAATAAATGCTTACTTTCATTTTTACCATACAACTATAAAAAATGAGTTGAATTTGCCTTACATTTCAGTGTATAAATATATAGAGCAGTATAAACAAGTCCTTGTGTGAAATTGTATTTTGTACCGTCTTTGATGCTTTTTATACTGCCTGTTGTAAAAGTAGTTAAATCTGGATGAGTTGATGTACCCATCTGGAAGAACTCTATGTCCCCAGGTGTACGTGTACCTCCATTGAGAACCACTACCTTAGTTCACACTGCTCTGATTTCTCAATATTCCTCATTACTGTCATGAGCTGGAGATCCACTTTTTTGGGTCCCTACAAATTATTTTTTCAGACATTTAGAAAATTTAGGAATGTATCTGTTAAATCCATTATATAGAGTACCCACCCCAAGAGCTAACTTTTTTCACATATAGTTTTATATGTGAGAATTACTGTTCTGTTAACCCTCTCCCTACACTTGTTAGGTCTACAGCTGTTCATTTGCAAGTTTGAGTACTTTTTGCCTTTATATAATTGAGCATAATGATTTGTAATAGCATGCCTTTTCTTGGAAAACATTGAGATAAGTATCTGAATAGACTAGTGTATCCTATCTGAATTAAGACCAAAAAAATGTTCTTCTTGAGTGACCCAAATTAGTCTAGACACTTATGAATGAGGGGCCAAAAAAAAAAAAAAAAAAGCCAATTGGTGGGCCTTTCTTCCTCTTAAGGTGTTTTTAATCCATTTACAGCTACTTGACTGGTGAGTGAATGTGGAACAACTTCATTGATTATAGAATTAAGCTTTTAACAAAAGCTAAAGAGAGTGAAGGAAGATTAATCTTTAAATAATGTGACTGTAGAAAGTGTCAAGTGTGACTCTTCCTTTATAATGTGGCTACTTGATGCTTACTGGTAAGAATGCAGAAGTTGTACAGTGTCTGTTTTGCAGCTCAACAGGTAGTAATTATGCCCATCTCAGGAGTTTGGTTTTGGGTTTGAGATGGAGCATTGTCCATGTTACATCACATGGAAAGTCTCTGGTTGCATTTCTTTTCTTTGTAATACTGAATTTCCATGAAAGCCAGTTGTTACTGTCACTGTCAAACATTCAAGACATCACGCTGCTACTAGTTTAATAGGAGTTTGGTTCATGTTTGGATAACAAAATGACCCATTTTTAGTAATATGACATTCATTTTATTGCAGTTGTGGGACTAGCTAATACCTGTACTAAATGATATTGCAGTGCATGTTCCAGTACAATCTACTTTGTAGCATGTTAAATAGGCCATTTGTTGGGTCAGTCATTAAGTCATACTAATGAAGACATCTCATTTGGAATAAGTGAGTTTTCACTGTCAAGCTCTCCAAATCTACATTAGTTTCCTTAAAAGACCCAGTGAAAAATTATGCATGATGGGGTCATTCCTGTAGAATACATTATATTTCCACTAGGCCTGTATCTGTTTTTCTAGGAGCTTAATGCTTAGTCAGCTTGACTCAGTTTTATATTGTCAAGTTCTAATCTAATAGCAAGTTGCAAAGCAACTTTTGTAGAATGTTTATAGGGTCAAACAAATCAGAATTTCTTATACCTAAACATACCTTGTTTGTTGTATGGACTATAGCTTGCCTTACTGGTGTAGGCTTCTGAATCATCCCTTGTTAATCACAATGTGCTTTTAAAAAAATCTCTGTGTGGTAAAATAGCTACCCAGAAAGAAAGTAGAGGAGGAAGAAGTAGCTAGCTCCACTTTATATAACCAATTTTGTTGGCCCTAAATGGGGTGGAGTAGTAAAAGGTTTGATCCACCTGTGAGCAGTTTGGGCTCAGCCTGCATTTATAAAAACCTCTTGATGATTCTTACCCCTCCCAGAATTTCTTCTAACAAAGAGTTGCTCATTGCAAACATTTTTCTTTGTGTCCCAGGGTTGTAGTATTGCTAGTGTAGCACCATAGAAGGTAGTGATGAGTTTGTGTAGACTGGCTAGTAGTATTAACTACTGTGTTGTTTAATCTTGCTCAACTAGATCTGTTCGTTAAAGGGCTTAAAATACCAACAGCTTGTTTATATTTGTGCTCCTTTGCCTTCTCTATCACTAGTAGTGGTGTAATAGAGGAATATCTTAAGTGAGTGAGGCCTCTGTGGTTAGAACCATAGGAAGTTCTCCTTGGGAGTGGCCAAAAACAAGATTGGGCTCTTTGCGTGGGGAACATTCCCTAATGCAACATCTTTTGATGTATGGGGAGGTTCCCTTTTGTACTTGAGAACACAGGTTAAATGTACTGGATATAAAAATTTTCATTTAATATTACATTATGACTTTGAAAGTCATTACCTAATTTTATAGTATTAATAAGTTGGGATGGGGGGAGGGGATGATTACTTTCTACATAGACTGATCTTAGGCTGTTTTACCTTCATGTCACAAACAATATTTTACAGGGTAGTCAAAGATTATGTGGGTTCTATCATAATATGATCTCACATGTCCTCTGGGACCTCCAGAGTGGTGTTTACAAAAGTTATGTGTCACAAAACTGTCAGTGAAAGAACTCTTAGTGAGTCTTTCTGCTCACAGCCAACTTTTCACTTAGAGAGACCAGATTTGGGTAAATGAATTGTGCAG
The DNA here is from genome assembly GCA_007922175.1 of Pelusios castaneus. Taxonomy (NCBI): domain Eukaryota; kingdom Metazoa; phylum Chordata; order Testudines; family Pelomedusidae; genus Pelusios; species Pelusios castaneus. The sequence continues at coordinate 828,041 of ML688537.1, forward strand.
GTGTTTCTTTGTCCTAGAGTCTTGTAAAGAAAAAACTACATGGTTTGCCACAATTTGGAATGAATGACAGGGTGCTGGAGAGACCTATGGGAGGGACTGGGAGAAGATGAAGCTTAATGATTTCTTTTCAACCTATGCTTTAAAATGTATGCAATCATTGCAAATAAATAAATAAATAACCAGCTTAGAATTTCAGAAATCTCATTGCATGTATTTTGGATTTAATTGAAATGATTTTTTTAGCTTAGATAGGTTTATACCAGGGGTGTCAAACATGCAGCCCACAGGTCAAACCTCTTCCATTTGGCCCGTGACTGCACTCAGTGGGACCATACTCTCTCCCTAAGAGAGAGGGTGTGGTCTTGCATACCCAGTGCTCTGCAATGCTGTGAGGGTGTCAGGTCTCACAATATCATGGAGCACTGAGTATGTGAGAGTATGCACCAGTGAGACCCCACTCTCTTCCTAACACAGAGAAAGATTTCAGAACACAGTTTCACATACACAGCACTCCATGAGAGTGCCATAGTATTTTGATTTATATGGTAAGTACAGCCCACTTGAAGTACATTTAAGTCAAAACTGGCCCACCATAGCAAATGAGTTTGACACCACTGGTTTAGACCTTAGCATAGATTTCAATAATTTTAAATTTAATTTTAAATGTGTTTATTTAAAAAAAAAGTTTGATTTAAATTTTTGAGAGAGGAATTGGAGCATCTAGGCACACAAGGTAGGAAATGAGCTCTGTACCCCATCTTAGAAATGCATCCCTGTAGGTTCCTTCTTCTGTAAGGAGAGCTCAGGGTGCTGAGACGATAACAGTAAAGCAGACAGGATTCCTGTGTAGCCAGTGAGGGAGGGGTGGGATCAAACCCTCAGCAGTGGCTGCTTTTTCCTGTTGAGGCATGGCTGCTGTTGACTTCTCCCCTTTCTGTCAGCTCTTTGATTTACATGAGGGTAGAGAAAATCACATTTGTACCTAGCTAGCTAACCTTTTTGGAAAGTGAATGAAAGAAATTCTTGGTTCAATGTGATGATTGGACACACAGCTGTTTTCTTTTCCCATGATGGATCAAGGTGCTACCTGAGTGGAGATGAGAAGTGAGCAACCCCACATCAGTACAAGACAGCTATCAAATGCTCATGTGGCTGACTTGTCTGAGAATTCCCCTCTTCCTTGTCCTCCCCTCTTCCTTGCCCTCTAACTTTTTGGAGATTTGTTCTGAGTGGTCCACATGGATGGGGTAAATCATTGTGGGGGGATGTTCTTTCCCTCAGCCTGTTTTCAACTGGTAAAGTAGGAGGAAGGAGTGCCTGTGCTTCCCCTGCTAAGTATTTATTTAGGGGAAGGGTAGAAGTGGAAGTGCTTGATCCTACTCCTCCAACACTGCCTCTGTCAAGACCACATATAGTCCTCTGTTGCCATTCACCTTCATTTCAGAACTGCTAATCTCTTCAAACGTAGGCTGGTGATGCCAAAGGGAGCCCCTGTGGACATCAGCAACCCTTCGTACACACGCCAAGAGTGTCATGTGAGCTCATTTGGAGCGGCATGCAGCGCCTCTCTGTGGCACCGCTTAAATTGCTGCTCCTGCTGCTAAAAGCCACTCTGGGTGACTTCTTTTGGTGGCAGCCGGGCAGTGGGTCCCCAGGCATGCCTCCAAAAAGAGCCACTCCAGGCAGCTTCTTTCTGGAGCATGCCTGGGGAACTTACATCCCAGGTGCCACTGAAAGGAGCTGCTCTGGGCAGCTTCTTTCCGTTGCGTCCCTGGGAACCTGTCCACATGCATGCTGCTGAAAGGAACCACCTAGAGCAGCTTTCGATAGCATGCCTTTTGATGGTGTGCGGCTTACCCCCACACCATTTGCCACCAAAAGAAGCTGTCTGGTGTGGTTTTCGGTGGTGGCGGCTGTTTTTTTTGTGGAGGGGGCTGCCAGCACGGGCTGAGGGTTGGGGAGAAGGAGCTGGCACGGGGCCGACCCTTGCCCTAAAACTTTGGCAGACATCAGAGCAAAGCTTATTCCTTTTACAAGATGTGAAGCCCTACGTGTCAGTTCCCTTCCCTTCAATGGTTTTTGTTAATTACATTAATAATGAAAAATTAATGACTGTGATCTTGAGTATTTCCCATGTTTTTAAACAAAGTGTGGGTCTAGGATACTGTAAAACCCTACAGAAATCTCCTACACAAAAAGGTAAATGCTAGACTTGGAATTGTATTCTAAGCACTGAGCTTACATGTTTTTTCTTGTTGCCCTCCCCTTCTCCTCCCCCTTCCAAGAGTTACAAATCTCTATTGCTGCTGCCTCTTCATTGCTGCGATTGTTTTGTAAAGAGTTCATGTTCTGGCTGAACAGTCCCTGGACGCCTCTCCTTTGACTGGACATATCAGTCTGGGTCTTGGATCTGTCAGACAGCAATGAGGAAAGCTCAGAACTTTGTGCTCTCTCTTCCTTGTAGCAGCAGGAGGCTTATAGTCTCTTCTGTGTGAGAGCACAGGTCGCTTCAGTTAAATTGCTCGTGTTCATTTGTGGTGCACTCAAAGAATTAGCTGGTGCTGGGAGAAAATTTACAGAAGTAATGCAAGTCCTGTATTACCTTCTTGCAAATGAATAAATTGAGCCAGGCTATCTTACTTTTTATGTAGTTTCCGTGCCATGATGCAGTCATATCTCAGTCCAGTGTCAGCTTCATTTCAAGTCTTCACATCTGATTGAAGAAAAGTGGATTTAAGCAGTGTATTTTCCTGTTTTCTGGAGTCCAGTGTGTATTTCCCCTCTGTCTGATGTATATTGAGGGAAGTTCAATCCTTGGCTTGTTGCTCAGCATGTTGAGGCTGTTGAAGTAAAATCTGGTATAGCTATAGTGATGCAAACATTCCTAATGTAGCACAAGCCCTTCCTTTGTTGTTCCACAGAATCTTGATTTAGTTGACGGAACTGAGTGGTAGTTGAGAATCTTCTTCCATATATATTCTTGGCTGGGGATGTGCAATGTGAGGACAGTAGGATGCAGTCATCTTTACTGTACAGCGCTATGCAGAAGTTCTAAACTTGCATGTATCTACAGTGTGGATCCATACAGACAGAGCCACAACTGCTGTTGTTTGTTACTAATGCTTTTCTTACTTCCAAGCGGCTGCATTGGCAACAGGATTTAAATGGTAGAATTGATGATTACTTTTCTATTACATAACTTGTCAGAAGGAAGTTTTAGGCAATGTCTGTGTCCATAGTATTAAATATGTATATTTTTAAATGTGGGAACAGAGAGGATTTTTTTCAATATCTAAGTTTAAACTAAAACAAGGAGCAAATAAACAGTAATTGATACTGATGGTAGCTTGCCTTCAATAAAGTGTCTCCTATTTAAAAAAATCTGGAAATGGTTTTAAGGTGTTTGATCTGGGTGGTGGTGTCATCTTACTCAGTAGGTCCTTGAGTCTTCAAAATATGGTATGTCTTAAATCCTGTTTATTTCAGTTGGAGTTGAAATTGTTGAGCATCTTGCAGACTCAGATTCTAAAGCTATTAAATAATCACTTGATTACTGAATCTATATAGGAAAGAGGTATGTGCATGCATACATACCTTGTCACCCCATACACTATAATTTACTAGCCAGAGATGTATTTAAAATTTTGTGTAGTTGTTGTCAATTGATTCAACCATTTCCCATCTGATGTAGACAGAGCTTTTATTATGAAGCCTTTAGATTCTGTTTCCATGTTCTGTTAGTGGCCTTAATTTGGCCTGAGGATACTGCTTTTTTACTTTTTTTTGGACACAGTCAGTTATCCTATGCTCTGAATAGAAATCATAGTTATTGTGAGTTTACCTGAAGATACAGGTAAGATACCTGAAGTTTACCTGAGTTTACCTGAAGATACAGGAAGAATGGCAATAGTGAACAGATGCAAAATGATAACTGCAGTAAAAGAAAAAAGTGACTGTGGGCCAAACAAAAAAGGCCATTGAGAAACTCTCAAAAACTAGAATTAGCCAGAGACCTAAAAGATGCTGTAAAGTCTGTTCACTTAGCCTTATACGCGACCATTACTCTTTTGTAGAAGAAACTTTTTTTTCGTGTTTGCATACACACACACATGCTCATGTGTGTGTACAACTTGGTTCTGATACAATTAATGTTGCCACACAGGTAGAATACCCGAGGATATGTCTACACTAGAAATGCTACAGTGGCACAGCTGTAGCACCAGATGTTTGTGACAGTGACGGAAGGCATTATTCTATAGTAAACCCACCTCTCGGAGAAGCAGGTAACTATGTCAATGGAATAATTCTTCCATCAATCTAGTGGTTTCTGCACCATGGCTTAGGTTGGCTTAATTACATCACACAGGGCATGACATAGTTTAAAGCCCTGAGCAATGTAGTTAAGCCAACCTATGTTTGTAGTGTAGATCAGCCATTATAAGCCCAGAAAGGCAAGGACGTTAAAAGTAAAGCCACCTAATTGTACATACCCTTACTCCTTCACTTATGAATAAATATCTCACTATGACAACTGCTGTACTTCAAAGATTGTTCATATTTCAATCTGTCCCCTTTCGCTTTTCTGGACACTACCCTTTACCCACTAGATTACTTTTCTCCTCACATAAATAATGGATTTTTTTATGTGGAGGAGGCAGAATGAAAGTTGTGTGGCTTGTTAGGTGCCCTAACTTTTCATTCCCTTCTTTTTTCTGACTTTGCCTCATATATTGTGGCTGTTTCAAAAGAAAGTTGTTGTTTTTTTTTTTCTTTCAACACTAGAAGTCTAGCTGCAGATGGAGAATATTTTACTTGGCAGCAGCTATGCATAAGGCTTTTAGAATCTGACTGAAAAGTGTAACGCCCATCAAAGAAGTATGTATCTATGAATGGTCTCTGCCAGTCAGGCTCGCATGCAGCCGAACTTTACCATCCCTGCCGATCAGATTTGTGTGTCCAGCATAGAAACTTCCTTATAACAGGAACGGGGGGTGGTCGTGGAATAGCTAAATCCAAGTTTCATTAAAAACAAAACAAAAAAGTCTACACATTGTACCATTTCTACTCAGTATTCGTCTGGTTACCAATTTCTATGTAGATATATGATGCTTTTGAAGAAATAACAATAATGAAAAGTGGGACTGGGAAATTTTCAGCCAATGTGCAGATACAAAGATTCTGTAAATTTTAAATGCAAGAGAAACCAGACAGTCTCTTAGAGAATTCAAAAGGCTTAAAAACTGAAACTTCACACTGAGTGGCCAGCTACTTTTAATGAAAGCAGGAATTTAGACTCTATTTTAAGCCCATTTTAGAATCAATCATACAGAGAGGCTATCAAGTGCCTCCATTTTATATGCGTATATGTGAGCGTTTCTGCATATACGCATACGCTGTGCTCTCAAAATTACAGGTGAGAGGAGTGATTTTCCTATTCTTAATCAAAATTATGGCCAGACCTTTACTTTTTTCAGTTGAAACATTTTTTTCACTTCATATAAATCTGAGTACCTGAAGCCCCACTGAAATAAGTGGGGATAACTTTAAATAGATCTGTGACTTACATCTCTGATGTTGAGATTACTTTATTTCAACAATAAAAAAGTTACAAATTATGCCACAGATTATTTTATTACTCCATTAATAGAATGGAGTTGGTGGACCTAATATTGCTACGTATTGTTTTGCAGCATATAGCAGGGCAATGTCTTCTAGTTTGCATTAATTTGATGCTGAAAGGAAGTGCCCTCATTTTAAGTGGATTTGGGTTCCCATGGCACAAGATAGAGTGAAACCTGATGAGGGCATAGTTAAAATTCTCCAATATTTGCTGCTGCTGGACTACAAAGACTCTGTTTGCTGTCTAATTTAATGCTGTGGCAAGCACTAAGCAGCAATGAGTTGTATGTATCTTCAGTGATCACCATGTTGCTGGTTTTTCTGCCTAGCAAAAAGAGTGAGGAATAATTAATTGAGTACTCAGTAGAAGGTTTGTTATGTTCCAAGATACGTTGCTTGAACAGCATGGGAGCTCTTGGGCTCTTCATCATGAAGGGATGTGGGACTACACAGTTCTTTTATTAACCAAACATAAGCCATTCCGAGAAAACATCTTTCGCTCCTGTTTGAAATGTTTTACCAGGTCTATTCATCTATTCCATTTTGGTGTGTTTGTTTTGACATCAAGTGCTCAGTGAAGAGCAGCTGGACTGTAAAAAGAGCAAAGTGGTCAGAAGAACCAAAAACACAAATGTGAAGAGAAGAGAGAGCATTAAGAAAACTGTGACATTCAAACACTATTTAGAAGAGCAAAGGAATCAAAGCCAGAGAGAGCCTGTTCCCCTTACACAGCATAGTTAGACTATGTCACAGGATTTACAGCACATGATTCTTTCAAGTTTAATATCCAATGGCATGTTGGCCATTAACTCATGCATCAGATGACTGTGAAAGAACCCAACCGTGATCTATCCAGTTGTGAAGAGGTGAAGTTCCTTTCTGTCTTCATTTTACAATCTGCTGATATCCTGAAGTATAAGATTTAATATTTCTATCTTGCATTGTGAAGGAGTTGGAATTGGAGGACTTTAATGAGTATCCTCTATCGCTAACTTCTAGAATATTGACAAGAATATGGAAATTCTGCTGTTTCACTGTTGTACGTTCTCTCCTTCAGAATCCTTGTACAAGTAACAGTCTAGTTCTGGTGACTTGCTGCACAAAAGTTTCTAAAGTTGTTGCTTGGAGACTTCTGTATCAAGACCATATTGTATTTTACCATTAAAAAGTGCTCTTTGAACAGAAATTTCTGTTTTTGTTCATTGCAGGAAAGGAGTGCAGATGTTAATGTTCGTGTTATTTCATCTCTATTTGCCCCACAATTTACCTGTGGTAGTCCTAATGCCTAGAAGCACTATTCCTTAAATTCTGATGTCTGAGGAAGAAAGTGTTCCCTGAAATGTTTTGTGTTAGTTAACTATGTCCTGCATTGCTCCCAGAAAGAAATTTCTGCCTGGTCCAGCTAGGAAAAACGGTCTGGGTGCCTTTAGGGAAAATGTGCTTAATTCTCTAGTTTGAGATTATGTTGCTGATAATAAATCTCTTCTGTTGTTGCACACCAAAAACAGTGGAAATTTCATGTTTATGTGCTATCTCCTGTCAGATGGAAATACCCAGTGGAAAAAATAAATATTTTGTAGCTTCTTTATGCCCATGTTGCTGAAGCATTCAGCACAAAGTGCTTTAAGTTTATATGAAGGACATATTTATTAATTGCATGTTTCAGCAACTGTAGCAATTGCTATTGGCATTTCTTTCTCCTGCATCTCTCTCTTTTCTGGGCCCACTTAGCAGTTGAAATAAAAAATTCATATGTAATAGAATCCTGCCTTTATTCCATCACATCAGCACTTCCCTCACCCAGAATCAGCAAGAGTCTTGAAACTAGCCAGGGTTTTGTATGGGTGCCTCAAAATTGCCAGGTGTTCAGACAGACTGCTCAGAAAAGGCTTGATCTTGAAATAGTGAACTCAGTAGCAGTATTGCCATAGATTTCAATGACTATAGAGTGAGTCTCTCATTTGTGAAGAGAAATGCAGGATTCCCATGATCTGAAGCTCTGGTATATTTCCATTTGAATTAATAATATCCAGGTACAAACATTAAGATGTAATAAGGTTGTAAATACCTCACAAATGTGAGACAGCCAGGAAATCTCAAAGATAAATAGTGTCAAATGACATGACAAATTGTGACGGTTGCAACTGTAAAATTGAAATACCTTAACTGTGCCCCATATCCTGTTATTCTGTGAACCTGCCTAGTAACCTACATTTCATCTTTGAGTGATTGCTCCCATCCATTCCATGATAGGTGTGCGCTCGCCGCGTCCATGGTACGCTGGAGATTTTTTTTCCCTAGAGTACCTGTAGGGTTGGCTGTGGAGCCCCCCGGAATGGTGCTGTTGCGGTGCTCTATATAAGACTCAGCTGACCCTACTCTCCCTGGTTCCTTTTTACCGCCCTGACAGTTGCTGAAACATCTGCTTGCTCATGCTAGCAGCTTCCCTGTAGCTTAGTGTTAGCTTAAGTACCCATTAGTATTGTAGTTGCTGTTGTTTGAGTTAGTTTAGGCTTAGTAAGTAGTTTGGTTTGCCCTCTATTAGGGAGCGGATTGCCTGCCCTGGGGCGTGCCTGGCTTTAAGGTGTGTGAGTCCTGCCGAGAGCCTATGCCCCTGGACAACCCGCACCATTCCTGTCTTAGGTGTCTGGGTGAGTTGCACCTTCGTGAGAAGTGCAAGATTTGTAGCAACTTTCGTCCCAGAATTCAAAAGGACAGAGAACACAGACTGAAACTCCTCCTGATGGAGGAAGCTTTGCGTCCAACGAGTTTAGGGGACCCAGGATCCAGCACGGCACCTTTGGTGTGGAGCACGCGTGCCTCAACAAGGAAGGCACCGAGGCCGAAGGACTCTGTCAAAGGGCCTAGGCACCGGCACTCGCCGTCGGTGCCGAAAACACTGGCACCGTCTCCCTGGCACCAGTCACTTTCTCCCAGTCCCACAAGGAAGAAGAAGAAGATGGACAGAGGCCAGTCTCCAACGAAGCCTGATAAAGCTAGGAGGGAGGTGGGACTGGAGATGGGCCATTCCGTTCCAGCATCGGAGGCCTCGGCAGCATTGATTCCGGCCCCCGGAAGGGAGCCGTTGAGTCCGGTGTCGGTATCTTCCCCTACAAGAGTGATTTTGGAGGAGGACTTGCAGCTCCCTTTGACACCAGAGATTTTCGAAGCGGCATGGGAACTGATTGAGCAGATGGTCCCACCCGCTCCGGAGCGCTTGCTAATTCCTGCACCCAAGAGATCAGGGCCATCGAGAGGCAAGCTGACATCGATTTACCCGGAGTCTCCTTGGCACCGGTCGCTGCCCATGTCTCCGGCACCAGATAGACCTAGACTTCTGCCTCAGCCCAAGCAGCTAAGAGGGTCGACGGCTGTAACGGGGGTCTTTGTCAAGCCAGCACTGCTCCCTGGCACTGCCAGTAATTATGGTGGCAGTGGGGGGCCCCATGGTACCGCTCCCTGTCTGTGGCAACAGAGTGGGTTGTATCGCAGCATCATTCATCTGCGGTACCATGCAGCACCGCGTCTAGAGAAAGCGGGTCAGGCACAGCACCCCGGCACCCTCTGGTACCGCACCTCCCTGTTGACCATGGAGCAGATTTTTGTCTGACTTGGAGGACGGTTCAAGGGCCTCGAGGAGGAGGAGCCGTTTGGAGCGCAGGGGAGAGAGCCGCCTGCCATCCATTCCTCAGTGGCCCCCTCAATGGCAAATATCATAACAATGGCCATTCTGAACCCCATGGGCATACCATCAGGCCCAAGGTCCCAGAATAGATAAGCCTCATTCGGCCTCAAGTGCGTGACCGCAACTCTCCTTTACAGCTAGTGTGCCACTGCACAGAGGGGAGGTGTCAGATATTGAGACAGTCGGGGGAGACTGCAGGGATTCTGGTCACACAGAGGCGGGATCTCAGGCCCCCACGGCCACAGAGAGTTGACCCCTGGATCCTTCAGGGGAATCCTCCATCTCGTCCCCGAATGAGGCGGTGGTGGGAGCCCAGCCAGCAGCCATTCCCGATGATAGCAAGACTCAAGAGCTGCTCAGAAGGGTGGCGCATAATATGGGTCTGCAGGCAGAGTGGATAGTGGAGGAGGCAGACCCCATGATTGATATTTTACTTCCCGAGGTCCCATCCAGAGTGGTCCTGCCTCTGATAAAGACCATACAAAACACTATCAAGACATTGTGGCACACCCTGGCCTTAATTCCACCCATGGCTAAGAGGGTGGAGAGAAAGTATTTTGTGCCGGCTAAGGGCCAGGAACACTTTTATTTCCATCCCACTCCAGGCTGCTAGTAGTAGCGTGGGCCAATGAGGAAGAGAGGCAGGGGCACCAGGGTTCCACACCAAAGTCCAAGGATGTGAGATAGCTGGAGCCATTTGGACGTAAGATTTATTCCACCGGGGGACTCCAGTTTAGGATCTCCATCCAGCGGGCGATCCTTACTAGATATGCTTACAATTCCTGGGCATCCTTGGAGAAGTTTTCTGAGAGAATTGGCCAGGAATCAAGGTCCAAATTTTCAGCCATGGTCAAAGAGGGCAACGTGGTTTCTCGCACTCTCCTTCAGCCTGCCCTCGATGCTGCTGATGCCTTAACTCGGGCCATGACCTCCGGTATCACCATGCAGAGGAGCTCTTGGCTGCAAGCCTCAGGCGTCCCCCGGGAGGTCCAGGCTACTATCCAGGACCTTCCCTTTGAAGGCCCAGCTCTTCTCCTCCCAGACTGACTCCAAATTGCAGACTTTAAAGGACTCAAGGGCTGTCCTGAAATCCATGGGCTTGCATACACCAGCAGCTCAGAGGAAGCCCTTTAAACCACAGCCCATGCGTCGTCCATATCAGCAACAATAGGACTTTGACCACAGAAGGAATTGCAATGGGCAGAGGAGCAACCACTGCCCGTCCGGCCAGAACCAGGGCAGCTGAGGGTCAAAGAAGGCCTTTTAAGGATGCGCTCGAGGGTGACATACTGGACTATGCTGTGGATCTATCCCGTCCACCTTTTGTCAACAGACTGTCCTGGTTCCACTGTACATGGTCATTAATTACATCAGATCAATGGGTGCTTCGCACAGTGCAGCAGGGGTATTCACTCCAGGTTTCCTCTATACCTCTTCAGGGACCCTTCTCACGAACAAGTACTGATCCAGGAGGTTCAGTCCCTCGTGGACAAGAGAGCAGTGGGGGAAGTGCCCCAAGACCTGAGGGGTAAGGGTTTTTATTCCTGCTATTTCCTAATCCCCAAGACGAAAGGCGGTCTATGTCCCACCCTCGATCTTCAAATATTGAACCGATTCCTCCACAAAGTACATTTTCAGATGGTGTCTCTAGCTTCGATGATACTCTCCCTGGGTCTGGGAGACTGGTATACTGCCCTCGACCCCAAGGATGCCTACTTCCACATCATGATAGTACCACGCCACAGAAGGTTCTTGCAATTTGTGGTAGCAGGCAGACACCTGCAATTTACAGTCCTTCCCTTCGGACTGGCGGCCGCACCTCGTCTTCACCAAGTGTCTGTTCATTGTGGCTGCATTTCTGAGGTGGAAGTGAATTCAGGTATTCCCGTACCTGGACGATTGGTTGGTGCATGGGCACTCCAGCAAAGAGGTGGCGAACCACCTGGACACAATTCAGACTGCTTTCAACTGCCTGGGTCTTCTGGTCAATGTACAAAAGTCCATGTTGATCCCTACAAAAAGGATTGAGTTTATAGGTGCAGTCCTGGACTCAAGAGCAGCAAAGGCGTCTCTGCCTCGCTCTCAATTCCTCCCCATTAGAAGCCGCAGAAGAGACTTACAAAAATACTCTCTCATCACAGCGAGATCTTGCCTGAAGCTGTTGGGCCATATGGCTGCATGCACATACGTGGTCAAGTATGCACAGTTCCACCCGCGTCTCCTGCAGGCATGGTTGGCATCAGAGTTCCGGCCCGTGCTCAACGATCTGGACAGCGTGGTAACCCTGCCCGCACTAGTCCTGGAAGGGCTGGAGTGGTGGTGCCATGAGTGGAACGTAGGCAGCGGCCTCCTGTTCCGGACTCCCCAACCTTCTGCACACCTGGTGATGGACGCGTCAGACTTGGGCCATCTCAGACTTAGGTCCTGTGGGAGATCGATGACGTCCAGCATCATCATCACATGTGGACATCAACGTAAGAGAGCTCAGGGCAGTTTGCCTGGCCTGCCAATAGTTCCAGGAACATCTGATGAGCAGGATGGTCTTGGTGCAGACAGACAATACGTCTGCAATGTTTTATATCAACAAACAGGGTGGAGCTCGTTCTTCTCCACTTTGCCTGGAAGCCCTCAAGCTGTGGGAATTTTGCATCTGCCACTCAATCCATCCAGTAGTGTCATATCTCCCAGGCTGCCAGAATTCATTAGCCGACGATCTCAGCAGGAAGATCATGACCCACGAATGGTCCCTGAAGTCAGAGGTCCTGATGGGGGTTTTCCAGAGGTGAGGCTCTCCCCAGATAGACCTCTTTTGTTTCGGAGAGCAACAGGAAATGCGACCTCTTCTGCTCATTCAGCGGACGCAGCCCAGGTGGACACCTTTACGATTTGATGGACAGAATGGAAGGGCTATGCCTTTCCTCTGACACCATTAACTCACAAGATACTTTTAAAGATCAAGCAAGACAGGGCCACAATCATTCTGCGTGGCCACGGCAGCATTGGTATGTTAAGCTGTCAAGGCCCCCCCATAGATCTCCTTCTCACATCAGATCTCCTATCGCAGGATGATGGTCAGCTGCTACATCCGAACCTCAGGTCACAGCATCTCAAGGCGTGGAACCTCCATAGCTAACGCCAGAGGAGTTACGGTGTTCGGAAGAGGTGCAGAGGGTGCTCCTTAATAGAAGGAAGCCTGTTACTAGGGCTGCATACAAGGCTAAATGGACAGCCTGGGCATTGAAGAAAGGGCTCGGTCCCGGGTCAGCCCCAGTCCCCAGTGTCCTGGACTGTCTGCAGTACCTGATAGCCCACAGGCTCTCTACCTCCTCAATTAAGGTCCATCTGGCTGCCATTTCTACATTCCACGAAGGGGTGGATTGAGTATCAACTTTCTTCATCCCAGTTGTTGTCTCCTGAAGGGGCTGGACAAGATGTTCCCTTCAGTCCGCCCTCCGGTGGCACGGTGGGACTTAAATTTGATTCTCTCGAGGCTGACTGGACTGCCCTTCGAGCCTCTGGCATCTTGTTCACTTTTGTACCTGTGCTGGAAGGTTACATTCTTCGTGGCCATTGCATTGGCCAGGAGAGTGTCGGAGTTACAGGCCTTAACATCAGAGCTTCCATAAGGAGAAGGTTCAGCTACGCCCACACGTGGCATTCCGGCCCAAGGTGGTCTCGTGGTTTCATACCAGCCAGGACATTTTCCTGCCAGTATTCTGTCCTAAGCCACATTCCTCAGACAGAGAACACAGGCTGCACACGCCGGACGTTCGTAGGGCGCTGGCATTCTATATTGACAGAATGAAGCCCTTCCGCAAGACTTCTCAATTGTTCGTGTCAGTAGCAGACAGGATGGAAAGTGAACCAATACCTTCTCAACGCCTTTCCTCCTGGATTGTGGCTTGCATCCAAGAGTATTAGTCTGGCAAAGATCCACCCGTCAGCGATAAAGGCATGCTCGACGAGGGCACAGGCGTCGTCGACAGCCATTTTGGCTCGTGCCAATAGTGGACATATGCAAGGCGGCCACTTGGTCCTTGGACCACACCTTCGTGGCACGCTACATGATCACCCAGAAGTCAAGGGATGACATGACAGTAGGAAGAGCCGTCCTGCAGTCCGTGCGGCTGTATTTCCAACCCTCCACCTGAGGTAAGACTGAATCACCTATCATGGAATGGACAGGAGCAATCACTTGAAGAAGAAGAAATGGTTACTTACCTGTAACTAGTGTTCTTCGAGATGTGTTGCTCCTGGCCATTCCATTTCCCTCCCTCCTCCTCTGCTTCAGAATTGGGGGCAAGAAGTTACTGGGGAGGGGAGGGTCGGCTGAGCGTTTATATAAAGCGCCACGGCGGCACCACTTCAGGGGGCTCCACAGCTGACCCTCTGGGTACTTTAGGGGAAAAACATCTCCGGCGAACCATGGACACGGCGCACACACACCTATCATGGAATGGCCAGGAGCAACACATCTTGAAGAACACTAGTTACAGGTAAGTAACCATTTCTTCGGTCTAGAAACATAGTGATTGTTTGCCCAATATTTTAAATTACTAGCAATGGAATGTAATACATTTGGATTTTTCTCTGTTTAGATTAGAATGTATAAGATTATAATCTTTAAGTTAGACCTTCTGGGCCCAATTTAAATATAATCTTTGCAAAGTGAGTAGAGGTTAAGGTGAATATCTGGATGTGTGTAGGTAGAGGGGCAAAGGACCTACACAGGAAAGTAAATAAGAATATTGGTCTTACACTGTAGAATCCAGGTGGGGTAGATTTGTGCCTTGAGACTTCTAGGGGAATGGTTGGTTTGCAGGGTGGATGTGAACTACTTGTAGGTGTACACATGGCATGTGGCATGTTGATTTAAATGGAAATAAACAACCATTTGCAGGGAAGATCTCTGAGTCGGTATGGAGAATACAAAGTGACATATCTAGCTCATGAAAGGGGAGTGAGTTGGGTTGTTCATGTTGGCTGCTGGGTATGCATATATTAGTGCATAAATGATTGGCAGTGAAGATGTGCATGTTGATATAAAGGTATCCGGTTATGTGTCCCCATACCCACTACAGTTAATGTATGCTTCCTCAAAAAACCTATCACTGATATTTGGACAAGAATAAAATGATTGCAGAGTTAAGGTTAGGTTAACTTTCACATAGTTTTGGTTGTTTAATTGATTTCGTGTTAACTGGGAATTGCCTGGCTTGCAAGCTTGCTTTTCAAAAGCCATGCTGCCTCTGACAATGGCTAGGATTAGATGTTTCAAGAAAAGATGCAAAAACCCCTACAAACCTTGTCTAGGTTGAAGGGTGTTCTTTAAAAAACGATGAGTTATAATAGTTATCTATTGTAAATTGTGAGTAACAAAGGGACACAGCCCCTGTAAGACCAGCTAACAACATTTCTAGGAGCTAACATTTTCAAGTATCACTTCTTCATGCTCTAGAAAAGAGGATTGCTATGGAATAACAGAGGAATCCTCTCCTTACCATGTCTTGTGCCTTGAAGTTTGAGGCAATATGACCCTTTTGTTGTTGTTCTTCATAAAGTAACTGTACAGGTTTTCATTATATGTATACTGTCTAATATTTATTGAAGACTGTTTTTTACTTGGTCCTAGTGATATTTAGGGGCCACCTTGCAAGGTCCTAGAGCCTGGGCTGCAGCCAGAGCCCAAACATCTACACCTCAGTTAAACAGCACCTTAGCTTGAACCATGTGATCCCAAGTCAGCAGGCATGGGTCAGCTGCTGATTTTTAATTGCAGTGTAGACAAACCCTAAGATTGTCACTGTGTTACAGCGTGACCAGCATCATGTAATTTATCTTCTTTGTAAATCACTCACTATTTTGCTATACCTCTGATCTCTTTTCTCTAAATTAAGCAGTCCCAATCTGTGAAATCTCTTCAAGTGAAGTCTTTTCCTATCTAATAACTTTTATCTACCATTGCTGAATCCCTCTCTGTCTGTTAATATCTTTCCTGAGATGGGGTGATCATTGATTCTTTTAATGACATAATACATAATCCTGAATCCTGTTTCTTCAGGCATCCTAACTTTTTGTTTGATTGATTGGTTTTTGACTGTTTTTGTACTTTGATCAGAGATTTTCACTGAGCTGTCTGCAGTGATGCCATGCACATCTTTTTCCTGAGTTATGACTAATTTATTACTATATGAATAGTTAAGAACATAAGAACATAAGAAAGGCCGTACTGGGTCAGACCAGAGGTCCATCTAGCCCAGTATCTGTCTACCGACAGTGGCCAGTGCCCAGGTGCCCCAGAGGGAGTGAACCTAACAGGCAATGATCAAGTGATCACTCTCCTGCCATCCGTCTCCATCCTCTGATAAACAGAGGCTAGGGACACCATTCTTAACCCCTTTCTGGCTAATAGCCATTTATGGACTTAGCCACCATGAACTTATCCAGTTCCCTTTTAAATATTGTTATAGTCCCAGCCTTCACAACCTCCTCAGGTAAGGAGTTCCACAAGTTGACTGTGCGTTGTGTGAAGAAGAACTTCCTTTTATTTGTTTTGAACCTGCTACCTATCAGTTTCATTTGGTGACCCCTGGTTCTTGTATTATGGGAGTATTTAAACAACTTTTCCTTGTCCACTTTTTCCACATCAGTCATAATTTTATATACTTCTATCATGTCCCCCCTCAGTCTCCTCTTTTCCAAGCTGAAGAGGCCCAGCCTTTTCAATCGTTCCTCATACGAGGCACTCTCCAAACCCCTAATCATTTTAGTTGCCCTTTTCTGAACCTTTTCTAGTGCTAGAATATCTTTTTTGAGATGAGGAGACCACATCTGTACACAGTATTCGAGATGTGGGCGTACCATGGATTTATATAAGGGCAATAATACATTTGCAGTCTTATTTTCTATCCCCTTTTTAATGATCCCTAACATCCTGTTTGCTTTTTTGACCGCCTCCGCACACTGTATGGACATCTTCAGAGAACTATCCACAATGACTCCAAGATCTTTTTCTTGACTCGTTGTAGCCAAATTAGCCCCCATCATATTATAGGTATAGTTGGGGTTATTTTTTCCAATGTGCATTACTTTACACTTATCCACATTAAACTTCATTTGCCATTTGGATGCCCAATCACTTAGTTTTGTGAGATCTTTTTGAAGTTCTTCACAATCTGCTTTGGTCTTGACTATCTTGAGTAGTTTAGTATCGTCTGCAAACTTAGCTACCTCACTGTTTACCCCTTTCTCCAGATCATTTATGAATAAATTGAATAGGACTGGTCCTAGGACCGACCCTTGGGGAACACCACTAGCTACCCTTTTCCAATCTGAGAATTTACCATTTACTCCTACCCTTTGTTCCCTGTCTTTTAACCAGTTCTCAATCCATGAAAGGACCTTCCCTTTTATCCCATGACAACTTAACTTACATAACAGCCTTTGGTGAGGGACCTTGTCAAATGCTTTCTGGAAATCTAAGTACACAATGTCCACTGGATCCCCCCTGTCCACATGTTTGTTAACCCCTTCAAAGAACTCTAATAGATTAGTAAGACACGATTTCCCCTTACAGAAACCATGTTGGCTATTGCTCAACAGTTTATGTTTTTCTATGTGACTGACAATTTTATTCTTAACTATTGTTTCAACTAATTTGCCCGGTACCGACGTTAGACTTACCGGTCTGTAATTGCTGGGATCCCCTCTAGGGCCCTTTTTAAATATTGGCGTCACATTAGCCGACTTCCAGTCTTTGGGTACCGAAGCCATTTTAAGGGACAGGTTACAAATCTTAGTTAACAGTTCCGCGACTTCACATTTGAGTTCTTTCAGAACTCTTGGGTGAATGCCATCTGGTCCCGGTGACTTGTTAATGTTGAGTTTATCAATTAATTCCAAAACTTCCTCTAGTGACACTTCAATCTGTGACAGTTCCTCAGATCTGTCACCTACAAAAGCCGGCTCAGGTTTGGGAATCTCACTAACATCTTCAGCCGTAAAAACCGAAGCAAAGAATCCATTTAGTTTCTCTGCAATGACTCTATCATCTTTAAGCGCTCCTTTTGTATTATCATCATCAAGGGGCCCGACTGGTTGTTTGGCAGGCTTCCTGCTTCTGATATACTTAAAAAACAATTTGTTATTACCTTTGGAGTTTTTGGCTAGCCGTTCTTCAAACTCCTCTTTGGCTCTTCTTATTACACTCTTGCACTTAAGCTGGCACTGTTTGTGCACCTTTCTGTTTGCCTCACTAGGATTTGACTTCCACTTTTTAAAGGAAGTCTTTTTACCTCTCAGTGCTTCTTTTACATGGTTGGTGAGCCATGGTGGCTCTTTTTTGGTTTTTTTACAGTGTTTCTTAATTTGGGGTATACAGTGAAGTTGGGCCTCTATTATGGTGTCTTTAAAAAGCGCCCATGCAGTTTTCAGAGATTTCACTTTAGTCACTCTACCTTTTAGCTTTTGTTTAACTATCCCCCTCATTTTTGTATAGTTCCCCCTTTTGAAATTAAATGCCACAGTGTTGGGCTGTTGAGGTGTTCTTTCCCCCACAGGGATGGTGAATGCTATTGTATTATGGTCACTAGTTCCAAGCGGTCCTGCTACAGTTACCTCTCGGACCAGCTCCTGCGCTCCACTCAGGATTAAATCTAGAGTTGCCTCTCCCCTTGTTCAAAGTATTTCTTTCAATATGGATTACTTTACATTTGTGTACATCAGATTTCATCTGCTCTTCTGCTGCTCCTTCATTTAGATTTAAGTCCTCCCTGAAGTTTCTTTGTCAGGCTTCTCTTCTCTTGATTATCGTAAGAAGTCATCTGCCATTTTTCCCATATCACTTTCCTCAACCTCACGCTCCATTTCCAGATCATATTTACATTAATATATTTAAAGTGAGACAAAGTCTAGTATAGAATTTATAGGCACCCCACTTTTAATCTTTTGCCATGCTAAATACTGACTTGATTCCTACTTGTTTTCCATCTCTTACTTGACTTCTCATCTAAGAGGCCCCATGGCTATGAGCTTCTTGTGAAGGACTTTTGTCAAAGGATTTTGAAAGTCCTAATAAATTGTTCTCTTGTATCTACTATTTTGTTAATGTCTACAGAGTTCCAGTAGACAGAGGAATGTGATTTTGCTTTAGAGAAGCTGTACTGATTTATCTGTATCATATTATCTTACATCGTCATTGTTTATAATTCTATTTTTGTCTTCTAAACATCCTCCCTGCTAAACATGGAATTTTCCTCCGAAGTTCTCCTGTGACAAGAGGGCACATATAGAAACTCCAGATAGAAGGTATGTTTTTGGAGAAAATTAAAGGGTAGGAATCAGAACAGGATTCATAATGCAAAGTTCATCACAGCCTGGCCCTAGGGTGCAGTTCCTCCATAATACTGCATGTTAGACATTGGGGGTGATTCACCATTGTGGAACCCTTCATGAACTCTGGCTAGTCCCCTTGTAGAATGCTGTAAATTGCTTTGTGATAGGTAGTGCATGGTTTAAAAACAAACTAAATAAACTTCTATCCTGAAATGCTTAAGTACAAAGTGGCTTGTGCTTATTTTACATGGAATTCTGAAGTATTTATGGGAACATAAATCAGCAGAAAAAAGGTAACTCAAGTTAAATATGAAGGTAGTAGGGAAAGTACCAGATGCCCTAAGCATAATAGATTACAATAGGTAACAATTAAGTAATTCATGATCTGTTTGTTTCCACTCGAAGCCTTGGGATACATATCACTTCTATCACATGCACGCACGCACACACAGAGTACACTTTTTTTTTTTTTTTTTACGTCTGGTCTACACTACAGAGTTAAGCCAATGCAAGGCAGTGGTAAATGTCAATACTAAGAAGTCACTCCCACTGATGTAAGTGGCCCACTATGCTGACTTAGGCCTTGTCTACACGATCAGATTATAGCGCAACTTCTGAACTGCGCTATAACAAGCACGTGATGTTTATCGCGGTGTAGCGCGTACACACGTCGCTCCTTGTTCCGTCACAGAATTCCTTGCTGTAATGCGCATTAGCGCACTGAATTCTGGGCATGTATCCCAGCGTTCCATTTTCCCTGAGTACGCGCTTGGAATCATGGGATGAAGGAAAGAAGCACATAGCAGCATGGGTAAATGATGTTTCCCATGGTGCAGTGCGTTTCCCTAGCGTCTTCCGCGTTGCCAGTAGCAACTCACGCCTATTTTCAATAGTGTTTGCACGGACCGCGCCATTGGAAAGAAACAAAATCAGCGTCAGCATGGATCCTGCTCTGGTCTCCACTCTCGCCCTCCACATGTTGAACACATCTCGGATGGTTGCTCATTACGTTCTTAGCTCCCATCCAGAGGATGACACAGAGGAGCAGCGGCTGATCTATGCCATGCAGAGCAACAGCACCACGTTGCTCAGCACCTTCACCGACCATCTGCACACGGTCCAACGCCGTTTCTGGTCGCGAGAGACGAGCACCGAGTGGTGGGATCGCATTGTTATGCAGCTGTGGGATGACGAGCAGTGGGTTCAGAACTTTCGAATGCGGAAAGCAACATTTCTGGAACTGTGCTCAGAGTTGGCCCCTGCCCTGCGACGTAAAGACACCAACATGAGATCACCCCTCACTGTGGAGAAGCGTGTAGAGATAGCTCTTTGGAAGATGGCGACTCCTGACTGCTACCGTTCGGTTGCAAACCAGTTTGGAGTCGGGAGGTCCACCGTCAGAGTAGCCCTAACACAAGTCTGCACAGCCATCAATCGCGTGCTGCTACGGAGGACAGTGACGTTGGGGAATGTCAGTGAGATTGTGGACGGCTTTGCTGCCATGGGATTCCCAAACTGCGGGGGAGCCATAGATGGCGCACACATCCCTATTTTGGCACCGGATCATCTCGCTACCGAGTACATCAACAGGAAGGGCTACTTCTCCATGGTGCTGCAAGCACTCGTGGATCAGAGGGCGTTTCACTGACATCAATGCTGGGTGGTCGGGAAAGGTGCATGATGCCCGCATTTTCAGGAACTCCGGTCTGTACCAGAAGCTGCAAGGGGGTACCTTTTTCCCTGATAGAAAAATTACAGTGGGGGATGTGGAGATGCCCACAGTTATCCTCGGAGACCCAGCCTACCCACTGATGCCATGGCTCATGAAGCCGTACACCGGCAACCTAGATCAAAGCAAGGAGCGGTTCAATTACAGATTGAGCCGCAGCAGAATGACTGTGGAGTGTGCCTTTGGCCGTTTAAAAGGCCGCTGGTGCTGTTTGTATGGTCGGCTGCACTTGTCGGAGGACAACATCCCTGCTGTGATTGCGTCTTGTTGTGTTCTCCATAATATTTGTGAAAGTCGGGGAGAAAAGATTTGCCCAGTGTGGGCTACCGAGGCACAGCGCCTCGAGGAGGCATACGAACAGCCAGCCACTAGGAGTATTAGGGGGGCTAAAGGGGAAGCTTCTCGCATAAGGGAGGCACTCAGGGAGCATTTCAGTCACGCCCTCCCATAGTTTTCTTTTAGGACGCATCTGCTGCTCCTTGTGAAAGTAGCCATGTGTAAAAATAAAGCCTTAATGAAATGATTTTATTCTCTTTTTATTCAGACTTTGAAGGTTGGGGTTACAGGTGTGTGTAGTTGCGGGGCTCTAGAAAGTACGGGGGGGGGAGAGCTACTTGTTGGAATGCTACGGTGGGACGGGTGCACTTCATAGAAATTCTTATAGGGACTACGGGGGGCAGACGCGGCTGCAGTGTCTGTAGTGGAGCCCTAACATTAATCGCCTGGGACTGCAAAGCGACCATGCTCTTGAACAGTTCTGTTTGCTCCTTCATCACACTTATCAATTCCTCAGTGTGTGTTTTCAACATCTGCTGGTACTCAGCTCCGAATGCTCTGGTCGCAGAGGAGGATTCCTGTGCAGTTTTCAAGGACTCCTGTGTAGCTTTCAACACGTCCTGAAACATATCCTCCCTGTTCCTTCGTGCACGCTGCCGAATGTTTCTCATTCGGGCAGCGGGGGTACACGACGGCCTTCTCAAGGTCTGTTCTAAAAAAAAAGAAATAATTGTCAAGCTGATGTTTACACATAGCCAGGATAAGAAAATTAAACTTCCAGTAGCACATTACTCTGGAAGGTGCAGTGCGGTCAACACCCTATGCCTTGCTGAAGCGGACAAGGTACGTCCTAGTAGACAGCTTTAGGGGGGGCTAATAATCAGCGTTGGGCACAGAGATGGAACCAGATATTGCTCTCCTCAGGGTGCTCCTGGCCGCTAGAATACATCTCCTACATGCCGCGGGCAGTCAGCCGGGACCGTATGCTGCAGCACTGTTTGCGGCCATGGTTCCCAGGGCTGTGCTTTGCAGCTGGCGGGGCAAAGTGTCCCTCTTTGGGAGCGTTGGCACAAACGCCATCCCATCCAATCTGAGTACTAGGCTCTGGAGGTACATTGAAGAATCATTTACTGACCTAAATGAAGATGATTACTTCACAATCAGTGCTTGTGTTGATGCCCTCCTCATGGATGGGGAGTAAGGAGCATGCACAGCTGGGAGACACAGCAAGCACCCCCGCAACGCACAGTGATATTTTAACGTGAGATAGACTTTTAGCATTACAAAGCAGAAACTTACCAGAGCCCCCCTCAGCCGACTCAAGGGACATGCTGCAATTCATGTCTTCTAGAGAGGACGTATCAGCGGGGGTGCAGAACAGCTCCTGGCTACATGCTGCCTCGCTTTGCCCCGGGTTCTCCTCCGTCTCCCCCACCAGCTCCTCAAGGTCCTCATCCAACTCCGTTGTGGCATTGACTTCATCTGTGGTTACAGATGTGTCCACTGTGGTGTTTGGAGTTGTTGTGGGGTCACCACTGAGGATGGCTCCAATCTCCTGATAGTACCTGCATGTAGCAGGCGGTGATCCCGATCGCCGGTTTCCCTCCTTCGCTCTCTGATAGCTGATTCTTAGCTCCTTCACCTTTGATCTACACTGCAATGTGTCTCTATCATAACCTTTCTCCGTCATTGCCCGAGAAATCATGCCAAATGTGTCGTAATTTCGTCTGCTGCCACGAAGCTGCGCCTGCACAGCGGACTCTCCCCAGATGCTGATCAGGTCAAGCACCTCTGCCGTGGACCAAAGGGGTGCGCGTCTTCTGCGACGGGTCGCCATTGCTACTGGAAACGCTGCTGCACTCCAATGCACTCCACGAGGAAAAGACCAGGAAATGAAACTGACGAAATATTTGAAAATCCCGGGATTCAACTGTGGGCGGGGACAGTTTCGTCACTGCCAAAGAGCGGGCGGGGGGAAGTCCAGAGAGGACGACTTGGGGATGATGGGACATTTCCGGAGGCCAATCATTGCGCGGTAAGCGTACACACGAGCACAAACGCGCAAGCGATGATACTCAACAGCTGTTACCACTCTCGTCGGAGTGGTTGTTGGATTGCGCTACAACAAGGCGCTTATCGCGCAACATCAACGTTGCACATCTGTACACTGTGCTAGTTAACGCGCGGTAATGATTTTTTACGCGCAATACGGTGATCGTGTAGACAAGGCCTTAATAACTCTACCTCTGGGAGAGGTGTAGTGCTTAGGTTGACTTAGATCGAGACAGTGTCAGTGTAGACACGAACTTTCTTACATAAATTTTAATGATCGCCAGGAGACGTCCCACAATGTCCCATCGATGTCTATGAACAGATAGCTTTGGAGCATGGGGAAGAAAGAGGGACACGCAGAAATGCTGTATAAAAATCAAATTGCTGTGGCAGGCTTTCTGGAAGGCAAGGGAAGCCAACAATTGCTGAGCTGCAGAGCAGCAGACATGCCACCTTTACCAAGAGCTGCATAACATTTTCAACAGAGACCCAACGACCTGTGCCAAGGGTCCTGTGGATACTTCAGAGGAATGGGGGGGTCATAGTCCCCCAAAGTGAAGAGTTTGGGGGGGGGGAAGGAGGGAGAGTATGGGCAACTGGCAAATGAGGGGGATCCAGTGGCACAGCCAGGCAGGACTTGTTTGTGACTCCAGAGCAATTGAGCCAGTCCCTACGGTCCAGCATGGGCAAGCCTGATGAAGGGGAAGCAACCTCTGGTAAGCATGCAGTTGGCTTTGATATTGCAAGGACACATCTGTTCACTTACTCTTTTTTTAATCATTTAATCTCGTTAATCAGGAAGAGATAGTGACTCTATCTCTATGGAATATTTCACTACCTGCTTCTCATTCCTCTGTACTATTAGGCAGAGGGGCCCTGCAGGACATTCTATGTGCAGCAATATGTCCTGTGAATTCTCCATAGAGCTCTCAAGGAAACAATTCTGAAGGTGGTTTGCAATCTTCTGCCTCAAAGTTTCTGTGGAGGGTTACCTCATTTCTTCCACGCCACTCAGCACTTACTTCAGCGGGCACCATTACAGCACTCAGGCTAACCAAATATGCACCTGGTCTGCAACCAGAGAGAGGCAGGTGCTATTGTCTTTCAGCATCCATTACCCTTAGGAGTGAGAGATCCGCTAAAATCACCATTGCCTGTGGGAAACAGTACAAGTATTCAGTTCAGTAAACTTATACTCCTATCTGTGAGCTACCCACCCTCCATTACTCTCCCCCTCCATCCCAGGCTATACTCACTGTGGCTGGGACCAAGAAGAAGTGAGACTATAGTACTTGCAACTTGTTGGATCAAGGGGAGTGAGTTCTGTATACCAAGTTTCCATTAATCTTTTGAATGCACTTACAATGCACAGAGGTACTATTGTATCTCTTGCAGCTGTAAAGGTGGCCTTGAAGGTCTCTCCATCCACACCAGCAAACTGGCTCAGCCAGATGTGGTATGACATGTTCCAAGAGATTCTGAAAGCCTCTGGTACTTCAGATACTAAGCACAGGGCTCAGAGGATCACTGTCATGGACAGGGATAGAGCAGGGAAGAGAAGAGCACAGGAAAAAGGAGAGGGACATGCAGCAGAACATGCTAGCACTTCTCAGTGGGCCTGCAGACATCCTGGAGACTCTTGTTGATCTTCAGGTTCAACAGACCCATACTCACCTCCATTCCATCTGCAGCCCATAGAGAAGTGCATGTCCAGATCTCACTACCTACACCCTCCCCCTCCATCCCACCCCATTCTATGTGGTATCCAGGCTGCTGCTGCTGCACTTCCCCAACCACTCCAGCCCTGGAGGAGAGTACACACAATCACAGCTGCAGATACTGACTTGTGAGAGTCATGGTTGGTATATGTGTTTGTGAAATGAAAATGACTTCTTTCCCCTTCAAAGGTTGTTCTCCCTGGGTTTATAAAGTTTCATTCCATTATAAATGTCTGCTTGCATGGACTTAGTCTGTTTATGGAAACTTAATTCATCTTTATTAGTTCACAGAATACACTGGCTGGGTCAGACATTCAGAGATAATAGCAATGGGTGCATTTCCAATGTTCTATACTACACACACCACTTGTCACAAGGATCATATCGGGGGCAGAAAAACCGTGGCAAGCAGAGCACATGACAGCAACACCCATTACTGCGGCTCACAATTAAAATGGGCTTTCAAAGCCTTCCTGAGCCATTGAGCTTTTATAGCCCTGGTAGCTGACTACTCAAAACCAGCAAATAGCCATTCAGCTCTGCAGTGCACCCTGGAAGATACTTCCCCCCCACCCGCCCTTTGCTCCACAAATATCATGAAGTACACAGGAGACAACTATAAATATTGGGATATTTTTTCACTGAGGTCCAATCGTATGAGTAAATAGCACCAATGGCCTTTCAAATGACTTGAAGGCATTTTGGCTCTGTCTACACTAGAAAAAGTTAGGTCGACTTTAAGTTGACCTAAAGTCGACCTTATTAGGTTGACTTAACAAAATGGTTTCCCTGAACGGGGACTTAGTTAGTCGACCTAACTGCCCTTTGGTCGACCTAATAAAGTGGACTTACACTGTGCTTAGGTCGACCAAAGGAGTCAACTTAAGGGTTAGTCGAGCTAAGGGTTAGTCCAGCAAGTTAAGGAAGTATGGGTTGGACGAGTGGACCGTAAGGTGGATCGAAAACTGGTTAGATCAACGGGCTCAGCGGGTAGGAATCAATGGCTCGATGTCTGGTTGGCAACCGGTAACGAGTGGAGTGCCCCAGGGGTCGGTCTTGGGGCCGGTTCTATTCAACATCTTCATTAATGATCTTGATGTTGGAATAGACTGCGTGCTTAGTAAGTTTGCGGATGACACCAAGTTGGGGGGAATGGTAGATACTCTGGAGGGCAGGGATAGGATCCAGGGAGACTTGGACAAATTGGAACACTGGGCCGAAAGAAACCTCATGAGGTTCAACAAAGACAAGTACAAAGTCCTGCACTTAGGACGGAAAAATCCCATGCACTGCTACAGGCTGGGGACCGATCAGCTAAGTAGCAGCGCTGTAGAAAAGGACCTGGGGGTTATGGTGGACGGGAAGATGAATATGAGCCAACAGTGTGCCCTTGTTGCCAAAAAGGCCAATGGCATATTAGGCTGCATCAGTAGGAGTATTGCCAGCAGATCGAGGGATGTGATAATTCCCCTCTATTCGACACTGGTCAGGCCGCATCTGGAATACTGTGTCCAGTTTTGGGCTCCCCACTACAGAAAGGATGTGGACAAATTAGAAAGAGTCCAGCGGAGGGCAACAAAAATGATTAGGGGGCTGGGGCACATGACTTATGAGAAGAGACTGAAGGAACTAGGCTTATTTAGTCTACAGAAGAGAAGACTGAGGGGAGATTTGATAGCAACCTTCAACTACTTGAAGGGTTGCTCCAAAGAGGGGGGAGCTAGGCTGTTCTCGAGGGTAACAGAGGACAGAACAAGGAGCAATGGTTTCAAATTACAGCTGGGGAGGTCAAGGTTGGATATTAGGAAAAACTTTCTCACTAGGAGGGTGGTGAAGCATTGGAATGGGCTATCTAGGAAGGTGGTAGAATCTCCATCTTTGGAGATTTTTAAGGCTCGGTTAGACAAAACCCTGGCTGGGGTGATTTAGGGAGAGAGGTCCTGCTTTTTAGCAGGGGGTTGGACTAGATGACCTCGTGAGGTCCCTTCCAACTCTATTATTCTATGATTCTAACCGGCGGTTCTTATTAAGTTGACCTAAGCTTTCATTAAGTCTACCTGAGGAATTTCTTAAGTCAACTTAATGAAAGCCTGGTGTGGACAGGGACTAAGTTAGGTTGACTTAAGCCTCCTTAAGTCGACCTAACTTGCAAGTGTAGACATAGCTGTTCAGCTATCATTCTGCACTGGCTCAGCCTGGGTTTGCAGCACTCCTGGCTGCTATTGAGGTGGTTGATGACCCACAGGGTTAAGGGGTAGGCTGGGTCTCCCAGGATCACTATTAGCATTTCAGTATTCTTTATGATGATCCTCTGGTCTGGAAAAAAGTCCCTGCTTGCAGCTGTCTGGACAGCCTTTGTTCTTAAAGGTGGTGTGCATCATACGCCTTCCCTGATCATCTCATATTGATGTCGGTATGATCCACCAGCACTTGCAATATGCATGCTGTCCATCAACCACTACAGGTCAGGAACCCCATTGCTGCAAAACCATCCATTATGTCCTGCACATTGCCGAGAGTTACAGTCCTTCATCGCAAGATGCGATCAAGGGCACTGCACTTGCCTTTCAGCAACCCCCCCTGGTTGATTTCCCAACTTCAGATTGATTCCTGACTGACATAGCAATCTGGCATTGTACGTTTCCACAGTGATTGCCACTCACTTCTCTGCTCTCAGTGTAGCTCTGTTTGGTGTTGCTGTGCAAGAGGGCTGGGTCGAGCTCCACATACACCTCGAGAAATGTGGCCATGAGCCTCTGCTTGTCATCCCACAGCTGTACAAGAACATGACCTCACCAATCAGTACTTGTTTCTCAGGCTCAGAACCAGGGCTTCACTGACTGCTGCTGCACCATGAGTGACTCTCAGACTCTCAAGGTCAGAAGGCATCAATGTGATCATCTGTCTGACCTCCTGCCCGATGCAGGCCCCAGAATCTCACCCACCCTATAATAAACCTCTAACCTATGACTGAGTTATTAAAAGTTCTCAAAACATAGTTTAAAGACTTAAAGATACAGAGAATCTACCAGCAAATGAGCAGTACCCCATGCTACAGAGGAAGGTGGAAAACCCCCAGAGCCATTGCCAATCTTTCCTGGGGGAAAATTCCTTCCCCATCCCAAATATGGCAATCAGTTAAACCCTGAGCCAAATACCCACGAAAGAATTCTCTGTAATAATTGAGAACCCACCCCATCAAACATCTTGTCACAGGCCATTGATCAATTGTCAATTTTTTTCTCAATTAATTGGCCAGTTGCCAAACTAGGCTGACCCATCATATCTTCCCCTCTGTAAATTTATCAAGCTCAGTTTTGAAACCAGTAAGTTTTTGCCCCCACAGCTCCTGCTATTCCAGACCTTCACTTCTCTGATGGTTAGAAACCTGCATCTAATTTCAAGTGAAAATTTCCTTATGGCCAGTTTATGTCCATTTCTTCTTGTGTCAACATTGGTGCTGAACCTAAATACCAGGGAGGGAGAGGAATTATTTATCCCTCTGATGTATTTGTGGACAGCAATCATATCTCCTCTCAACCTTCTTATGGGTAAACTAAACAAGCCAAGCTCTTTGAGTCTCCTCTCATAAAGCAGGTTCTCCATTCCACAGATCATCATAGTAGCCCTTCTCTACACCTGTTCGTTTAAATTCATCTTTCTTAAACATAGGGGACCAGAACTGCACACAGTATTCCAGGTGAGGTCTCACCAGCATCTTGTATCACAGCACTAACACCTCCTTATGTCTACAATGTCCAACAGCAAGGCAGCCCCCAAGGAATTATCTTGTTCTGTCCAGCTCCTATGGTGGCTCTGCAAATACTGCAAAATCACGTGCTCACCCCAGTAGGGTAGGTCATGTTTCTTACAGAGGTGGTGGATGCACAGGTTTGCAGACTTTTGAAAAGAGGTGCAAACCATGGTGGGTTGCAAATAAAATTATGGGATGGAGAAAACTGCATCATGGATGTAGAAACCATGTCCCCCATCACCCCTGTGTGATTTGTTTGCTCCCGTGAGGCACTGCAAAACCTTGCCAAAATTTCCTGTGCTAGATGGCAAATAGTTGTGAGTTAGCTACCCAGGATGCGCTGCTTTCTGCATCTATGCAAGTACTACTGGTGAAGATGTGCACTGCCAACATGAGCGTAGTATGGACATGTAGAAGTGATTTAATTTCTGTGCCAGCAGTTTGTCAACGTAAGTTAGGTCACCTTAATTTTGTAGTGTCCACTTGCCTTTTAGTCAGTTTGCCGTAGCCTTTGCTTTCCTGGGCTGCGTCTACACTGGTAAATTAAGTCGACTTAAGCTTGCTTAAGTTGACTTAATTTACTCTGCATCTACACTACAGTTTTCTTAAGTTGACTTAAGGAAAATAAAGTCGACTTAATTAAAATTAAGTCGACTTTATTAAACCTCCTTTCCACTAGACCTAAGGCTTAGGTCGACTCCCTAGAGTCGACTTAAGCCACTGTAGCCGTGGGGTAGCCCTAAGTCGACTTAGGGCTACCCCAGGGCTACACCAATGCCCTCCCTGCCGGGGGGGGGGGGCACAAGGGGAGCCTGGCATGCCCCCCCACCTGGCAGGGCAGAATCTACCCACCCTGCCCCATGCCCTGCCAGGCTCCCTGTCCCCCTTTGCCCCACTGTACCAAGGTACAATGGGGCAAAAGCTAAGCCCCCTGGCACTGGGCAAGGGATGCCCCCCCTGCCCCTGTGGACCTGCCCTAGGTCCCCCTAAGCCCTACAAAGTCGACCTAGAGCGTCCAGTGTGGATGCTCTAGGTCGACTTTGTAAGTTCCCCTTTAAGTCGACTTTAATTTTAAGTGTGAACACACTAAGTCGACTTAAATACACAAGTGTAGACATAGCCCTGGAAAGGGGTGGTGGGTAACAAAATTAAAAGTGGTGGCAGCAGGGGGCCCTCTTCACTCCGCACTGCCGTGAAAGAGGTGGCAGCGGCAGCAGTTTTTCAGCAGTGAGGTGTCCTCTTGAGTGCTGCACACTTAGGCGCCTCATTTTGGGGGCTGGCCACCAGGTGTGTGGTACATTCGTTGAGCCCTGGCATAAATGCAGGTTGTGAATGCGTACAGTTTAACTAATCTTAGGTCATTTATTTCTTCCTTTTGCTATTCTTCATGCTTTTCTGCTCTCCTGGAAGAATAATTCCTCTTACCTCTTAAAACCTTCCATGTCCCTATCCAAATACCTAGGATAATTGCGATTGGAAGACAAATTTTCTCAGTTCTGATCCCCAGCACACTGCCAATCAATATTGGATACTCTGGTCGTCTTCATATGTTTGTCCATGTAGGCTATTGTCCAATGAACAGCAGATTGGTGTTAGGAAAGAGGGAGATGGAAGGGTATATGAAGCAACAGATCACTATTTCTGGTATTCAGTGCCCCCTAAAGACTGCAGCTTCTGTTTGCAAGAAACATTCTGAAAGTCATAGGTTGCATACCATCAGGTAAACAAACCCTGGGTTTGAGCAGACCATGATGTTTGCACATTGTCACAAGCAACACAGTATTCAGAGAAAATAATCAGTAGACCCAAGAAGGGAGGAATGTCCAAAGAAGATGCAATAAAATAGATGTAAATAAAGTCACATAGCTCTGTATGGGGGGAGGGGGGAGTATACATTTATAGACCAATTTTTTTTTTCAACATGGGTATCTAAAGTTAATCTAACTCATACTTAAGGAACTGTATAAGTGATCTGATATTCAGAGATGTTAAACACTTCCCATTTAAATTAAATAGGAGTTGAATGTGCTCAGACTATTTGAATGCAGGCTGAAACATCTATTCCTTATTTACCCAATCTTAAATGTGACTAGTAATGCTTTGTATATACTGAAGATGAAAAGCTGTAAAGTATCCCAAACACTTAACAATCTTTGCCATCTTTGTAAGCCCCAAATTAGCTGGCTTAACTAAGTATAGAGTTTTGAAACTCTAAGAGGCACTTCGGTCTAGTAGACAAGATGTTGAAGTCTCATCTCGGAGATCAGGCTTCTGATCTTGATTTTATTGCTAGCTTCATATAGAAACGAATTTAAACTTTGATCCTTTGTTATCCCAGCTGAAAATGGACCTGTGTGTATTTTCTCCAGTCTGAGTGACCATTTTTGTGGGGAATGCAGGAGGAGTTATTTTACCTGATTCTGGAATTTAGTTTCTCTTTTCTAAGGAGAGCACCAGCTGGTTCAGAATTAGATCATATGAATAGTCACTGTCACCATGATTTTTCTCTGTTGGCTTTGACAAAATAATGACAATTTCTTTAAAGATCTTACTATTTCTATGCTTGAAAACTACTTTGTCCACAATCAATTGTCAATGTCTTGCAATGCTTCAAATTGTGTGTTCTGGTGAGATGATTTTTTTTTTTTTTTTTTTAAACAAAGGAACACAAGCAACAGTAGACAAAAAAATCGGGAAAGAGCTATGTTTACATACTGACTTTTATTTTAAAAAACGGAAATGTTCTTTTTGCTAACAATTTAGCTACACATGTTTTGAAAGCATGAAATATTTAATTACAATGAACATCTCAATCAGTCTTCTATGTTTAAAAAGGATGAATTCAAATTGGAACAGGTGCAGAGAAGGGCTACAAGGATGGTCTGTGGCGTGGAAAACCTGCTCTATGAGTGGAGACTCAAGAAGTTTGGCTTGTTTAGCCTAACCAAAAGAAGGCTGAGGGGGGATATGATTGCTCTCTATAAATACATCAGAGGGATTAACATCAGGGAGGGAGAGGAATTATTTGAGTACAGCACCAGTGTGGACACCAGAACAAATGGTTATAAACTGTTCATCAAGAAATTTAGGCTTGAAATTAGACGCGGGTTTCTAACCATCAGAGAAGTAATGTTCTGGAATAGCCTTCCAAGGGGAGCTGTAGGGGCAAAAACCATAACTGCTTTCAAAACTGAGCTTGATAAATTTATGGAGGGGATGGTATGATCAGATAGCCTATTTTGGAAATTGACTGATATTTGGCTACGTGTGGTGGATTTACAAGTGGCCTAAGAGGGGAGGGTACATGGGGTGGGTTCTGAGTTATTACAGAGAATTGTTTCTTGGGTAACTGGCTCTTGAGACTTGCCCACGTGCTCAGGGTTTAACTGATCGCCATATTTGGGGTCGGGAAGGAATTTTCCCCCAGGGCTGATTGGCCTGGGCTCTGGGGGTTTTTCGCCTTCCTCTGTAGCACAGGGCATGGCTCACTTACCGGTGAATTCTCTGTATCTTAAAGTCCTTAAATCATGATTTAAGGAGGTAAATAACTCAGTCATAGGTTGGTGGCCTATTGCTTGAGTGGGTGGGTGAGGTCTTGAGGCCTGCATTTTGCAGGAGGTCAGACTAGATGATTGTACTGGTCCCTTCTGACCTTAAAGTCTATGAGACAGCAGTGGAAACCTCAAGTATAGAAAAGTGAGTACTTCTCTATTATAAACTGGACGGACCCCAATCCTGCAACTCCAAAAATGCAGGCCATTTGAGCCAAAGGAAGATGTTAGCTGTAGTATCCTTACGTTCTTGCTAAGCTGCTGCTGGCCAGTAGAGGGCAACATGCACAAATACATGTAGCATCTCATACTCTTTCCACTGAAGTCTGTGTCCAAAACCTCCCTTTACATTAACAGGAGCAGACTTGGGCTCCAAACTATACATAACAGGTGTTATTGAATCATCTGGGTTCTTTAAGTATGGTTGTGTATGAATTTTTACAGAGATTGAACAATATGGAAAGTAGTCATTTTCGTGAGCTAGAGGGAGACAAAGAAATGTGAGCTGGATATCAGAATTTCATCTGGGGTAATTTTTTAATGACTCACAAGTCTCAGACAGGCTACAATTTCTTTGACTTTGGAAAAACACCTTCCTTTTGTTTTAAGAATAAATCTTGCAGTTTTAGGACCAAATAACATTTCCAAGCCAATGTATACTTGGGTTTCATAATAAAAGCTGACTATAACCATATTGTTGTTTATATTTTTAAAAGGCATAAAAATAAAAAATGTATAGTCCAGGATTGCCTTTGTGATATTGCTGGCAGCTGTGTAGAGTTAGACTATAAGCTTCAGAGGCAACAATTTATGAGCAATGAATTATACTGGTATACATCCTGCCTTTGGGACTTGTGGAATTTTTTTAAAGTATGAAGTAGGAAAC
Source organism: Pelusios castaneus (assembly GCA_007922175.1). NCBI lineage: Eukaryota > Metazoa > Chordata > Testudines > Pelomedusidae > Pelusios > Pelusios castaneus. The sequence continues at coordinate 860,644 of ML688537.1, forward strand.
ATGCACATCCCTTTATCTCCCACCCCTCATCCCTTCCTTCCCTGAAACTCGCACAGTATTTGTCTCACTTCAGATTGTGCTCTTCTACTACTTTGGTATTAAAATTCCAAAGGGGTAGCCGTGTTAGTCTATTGTAGAAAGACAAAAGAGTCTTGTGGCACTTTTAAAGACTAACAGATTTATTAATCGCATGAGCTTTCATGGGAGAAAATCCCACTTCGTCATGCGATTAATAAATCTGTTAGTCTTTAAAAGTGCCACAAGACTCTTTTGTCTTTGGTATTAAAGTTATGTTACCAATGGAATACGAATCCCAAGTTTGCTTTGTTTCCATGTTACAATAGTGAATGCAACGAGTCCTTTTTGTCTGACCATTTGTCTTCAGGCTGAGCTTCTGTCCTATCAGTTTGTGCTGCTGCTTGTCAAAACAGTCATCTAAGTGATCTCATAAATACCTTTCTTGTTTCTAGAGCAGGAAGGCGAAATGGAAAGCGAAGCAATCGAAGCTATTGGTGAGGAGTCTGAAACTTTCATTAAGGGGAAAGAAAGAAAGACTTATCAAAGACGCCGGGAAGGTGGGCAAGAGGAGGACGCCTGCCATATACCGCCGAACCAAACAGATGGGGGCGAAGTAGTACAGGATGTCAACAGTGGCGTGCAGATGGTGATGATGGAACAGCTGGATCCAACGCTGCTTCAAATGAAGACTGAAGTAATGGAAGGCACAGTGCCGCAGGAAGCGGAGGCTACAGTAGATGACACACAGATAATAACACTTCAGGTTGTTAATATGGAAGAACAGCCTATAAACCTTGGTGAGCTTCAGCTTGTCCAAGTACCTGTTCCAGTGACTGTGCCTGTTGCCACCACGTCTGTGGAAGAGCTTCAGGGAGCATACGAAAATGAGGTTTCCAAAGGGGCCCTGCAGGAGGGCGAACCCATGATCTGTCACACACTCCCTTTACCAGAAGGGTTCCAGGTAGTGAAAGTAGGTGCAAATGGTGAGGTGGAGACACTAGAACAAGGTGAACTTCAGCCACAGGAAGATCCCAATTGGCAGAAAGATCCAGACTATCAGCCACCAGCCAAAAAAACAAAGAAAACCAAAAAAAGCAAACTCCGCTACACCGAGGAAGGCAAGGATGTGGATGTGTCTGTGTATGACTTTGAAGAAGAGCAGCAGGAGGGTTTGCTGTCCGAAGTTAATGCAGAAAAGGTGGTGGGCAATATGAAGCCCCCGAAACCAACAAAAATAAAAAAGAAAGGTAAATTAGCTGTTCTTGTGTAGCTTTGTTTAAAATGTATTTGTCACAATGGAAACTTGGGAAAGGGCTGAAAAAGAAATGACAGTAAATTCTTCTAGAGTGTAGTGGGAATGATGGACTTGTGTTAGTATTACGTATCCTCTATTATTAATTACAGGCCATAAGTAAAAGTTCTCAGCTCTTCCATTTTCAGAGGAAGCTTCTATCTTCTGTACCAGTGCTACACAGACATTTACTTTGCTTTGAATATGTTGCCTCGACCTTGTTGCTACTATATAACTAGACTTGAAGGGATTCTATTTTTACTTTTTAGTACATTTCACTGGATGATATAAATTTGTTTCTGAGATTCTAATATTTTTAACTCCTGTTTTACACCCGGTGATAGAAATCCAAATATATATTTTTTAACTAATTGCCAGATAGAATTGCCAGCAGAAGAATGCAGGGCTAGTGTTTTGATTTTTTTTTTCTCTCACTATAAATATTGGTTTTTAATGATGGGAAAGACTTGTCTTGTGGGGAGAGTGCAGGAAGCAAATGATTACTGACATGCTAATTAGAATCCTTATCACAGGCTTTTATTTCTAATAGAAAGTACAGTTAGACTTAGTTGCACAAGATTACTTTTCATGTAATAGTTCAATGGAACAAGGAAAAACTATTGGAATCTTGAAGCTAATGTTATATAATGCAGCGAAGCATGTGGCAGAATAGAGTAAGTTTGATTTGTTTTGTGTCCAGGTGTAAAGAAGACATTCCAGTGCGAGCTGTGCAGTTATACTTGTCCACGTCGTTCTAACTTGGACCGCCACATGAAAAGCCACACTGATGAAAGACCACACAAATGCCATCTTTGTGGCAGAGCTTTCCGGACAGTCACGCTGCTGAGGAACCACCTCAACACTCACACAGGTATTGTATGCAGAGTTAACACTGTGAAGATAATGTTATAATTACACTTACTATATAGTAAGAATTTTATAGGATTTGATATTAGTCCTTCCCTCCGTTATATCTTCAAAATTTCTCCTCTAGCATATTCCTGTAGAAAGAGGATTTCACAGTGCTCTTACCTCAGACTGTCTGTTATGAACCCAATTATCTTTGCTTTTGGCCCTGCCTGGCCATTGGAGAAGCTCAGTGTGCACACTGCAAGTGGCCTGATCCAACTCCCTTTATAGCTATTGGAAAAATCCCCTTGACTTCAATGGGAGTTGTTCAGGCCTTAAGTTTACATCAGTTCCTTGCTGATACTCCTTCTTGTGGGCATGCAGGACAAGAAAGGATCCAAAGATAAACAAAAGGGTCTGGGAGCCCCAAGGGTAGAGCATAAGGGGGATCAATAGAATTTTGTATAAAGTTTCTGTGGGAGAGGGAAAATTAGAAATGAATTACTTAGTTTTATTATAGAGGGTTCTTAAAGTACCAGTCTAATGGTGATAGCTGGAAGGAGAACCAAAATAAAACCTCTGCTCCTAAGAAACTGACTTGGAAGATGTTTCAGTATCCCCAGTTTCCTCCACGCTCACAACACCTAGTTGAATGATTGAATTCTAGAAATAATCATGGGATTAGAAGACAATACAGTGTTTCATTTATCTAAATACATCCTTTTGAATTTCCTTAAAAATGGCTACTCATTAATAGTTTAAGGGTTATTTAATACAAAAGTGGCAACTTTTCAGATCTTATGAATAATATTTCTGCCACAGTTTTTCAGATTATGAATCCAAAAGGTTTCTAATTTATAGAAGTGAAGCTAGCGTGTATAGTTTTACTTGGCTCATTGCTCATCTTTAATATCTTCCCCCTCCTTTCTGGCTCTAAACATATAGGTACTCGCCCTCACAAGTGCCCAGACTGCGACATGGCCTTTGTGACCAGTGGAGAGTTAGTTCGGCATCGCCGTTACAAACATACTCACGAGAAACCATTCAAATGTTCGATGTGCGATTATGCTAGTGTGGAGGTACGTTTTAGTTAATTATTATGACAAAACCAGCTGTTCATGCTATTGGTAAGGGTCTTCTGTCAACCGTTTCCAAAATAGGAGTTTACACTTTGACCATAAAAAGTGTCTCTGAGCAGAGACTTAGTAAATAAGTTCTGTCTTTGAAAGCATATGCTGAGATTTTTTACAGTTAAAGAGAAGTTGGCTTGTGGGTGGGTATCCTCACAGACATGCTAGAGATTTTTCATGACCTTTTGAAGACTCAATAGCAGAGTTTTATTAATCCTAAATGTGGAATTTTATTATTAATTAGCTAACTACTGGCTGCTCTCTGTTGTAGGAGATAACAATATCTTGAGATAAATGTACTTAAAGGTTGGCAGCACCTCAGGTGTAAGAAATGGGCTTTCAGCCTTGTACCCTGCACTTGCTCATTAAGAAGAATGAGCATCTGCTGTCAAAATGAGTCATTTTTTTTCTTGCATGTCTCTTCTCCAAAAGTCTGTCTTCTCATTCAAAATGATTGAAAAGCTGATTGGGAGGCAGCTTACTGGAATGTTCTCCTTTCTTACTGAAGCTGAAGAGGAGTTTTTAAAGTAAATGTAACTTTAAAAAGAAATTACTCATGCTGGTTGGAAAGGAGAGGAGATTGAGGAAAGCTAACGATCAGCATGGTTGAAAGGAGTGGGACACGTGCAGTAGTAAGTTGAGATACAAGGAGAAATTGAAAATGGGCATTCCAGTCTCACTGTGGTTTCCCCATTTGATCTAAGTGTGTAGCAAAGTTCACGGTGGCGTGGGTGCTTCAGTTAGGAGGAGAAAATTATAACAAGCGTGTATTTTCATGTTTATTAACAGAAAATACAGAGTCCTTTCGTTTGGTTCCTCCTGTGTTCAGGGAAAGAGAGGTGTTCTGTTCTTATAGCCTCCTGCCTCTTTAGGCAGCACCACAAGCCCCTTCTTCAGGCTTCTTCCAGGATCACAGATTCTCGGGGCGCTGCTTGTCTTAAGGCTAGTCTTCACTGATGGTGGCAAATTCACTGCCGTCAGTTCGGTCTTCCTGTTCAACTTATCACATCTGTGAAGACCTGCTCAGCCAATCAGAAAGTCAATCTCTAAATACCACCCTGGCAACTGCGTAGCTTTGAGTCGAAGGGAGGCCCTTCCTTTTGACTGAGCGCAGTGGACATGCCAGGAGTAGGGAGGTTGAAATGCAAGTTATTTTAAGAAATTTGTGTATCTCAGTTCAACTGCTGCTGAAAAGGACAGGCAATGTGGGCCTGTTCTTATTCTGTGTGCTGTCTCTTCAGTGCTCCTTCTCTTTCAGTCACTTCTTTACATTCATCGTGGATGAAGGATGGTGGTTACTCCTGATTCGTAACAGCAAGGTTTTAACCCAACCCACCGTGCTGTCTATGTTCTTACGTGTGGCTGTTACTGTGGACTGTTAATCTGAGCACTTTATGGATATGAAGTACCGAGGGCTGTGATGAATTGCAGTGTAGTGATTTGTATAGTTGCTGAGAAATAACCAGATAATCACTATGCATATCATTCCCCTGAGCTAGCTTGGGCTGGGATTTGTTGTTGTGAATCAGTAACTATACTGTCTACTGAGGCTATTCCATTTTACATCTTTACTGATTTGGAACGTGGACTTGTACCTTTTGGGTAATACGAAGAGACAAAAACCCAGCTGAATATTTCAGTTTTTTAAAAAACCAACTTATCAATGAATTTCTTGGCTTGTGTTCTATAAGGCTGGTTTATTCACCTGTGCTAATACCAGTCATGTTCATGGGTTTCAGGTCAGCAAGTTGAAACGCCACATTCGCTCTCATACCGGAGAGCGCCCATTCCAGTGCAGCTTGTGCAGTTATGCCAGCAGGGATACTTACAAACTGAAGAGGCACATGAGAACCCACTCTGGTATTGATTCCATGCTTTTCTAATGTGCTATTAGTGCGTCAGCATTGGGCACAGAGGCTCAAAAATGTTAATGTATGCTAGAGGTCTCAACACACCTGTCACCATGAGTTAGGCAAATGAACAAGTTCTTCATCTTTAAGTAGAAAAGTGAAGAGCATGCTCCTGAGTTTATCATCTAAATCTGTAAATTGAAAGTTGTAACAGAACTGAGAAATGGGTGTTTGCTTGAGAAAGCCAGTTTCCAATTTGCAACAGAAAACTCAAAATATATTTAGCAGAATAAGAGTTTTAGAATACAGGCTTACCATAAAACAGAAGGGTAATATAACTCAGTATATACATCTCTGAACTTGAGTGTTTACCCTCATTTTCAGTCTTCTCACAGACATTCATGGTCTCACTTGTTCAATGTTTGAGACCTACGAGCATTTCACTAAACTACTTTGTGAAAATCCCACGGATAATTGACACCAAACATTAGTGCAATACTAATCCTGCGGCTAAGATGTGTCTTGTAATTGAATGGCTGGGGGGGGGGGGGGGGGGTAAAGGGAGAAGGATATTGGCACTTGTGAAAGAAAAAACCTGGAAGTTCGTGTTTGATCCTTGCATGTTGCATATGAATCTCTCTCAAAACTCGTACTGTGCCTAAATTGTCAGTGAGGCAGGTCTGTCTTGGAATAAGGTGATGAGTTGCACAGTGGCTTTTTAATGTGGGCAGATGAGTGGTAGGAGACTGAGATTTCCCTAAATTCCTTTTGCTTTTGATTTCTGGCCTCTCAAAGGATAGATCACCAGATCACTAAATTATTGTGCTACCAAATCTCACGTGTTGACTGCTCTTTCCAATTCAGATATGCTTTTAATTAGACTAACTAGTTAATAAACTAACTGCATGCACTAATTACTCTTTCCTTTCTCTACCAAAGGAGAGAAGCCTTATGAATGTTACATCTGTCATGCTCGCTTCACCCAGAGTGGCACTATGAAAATGCACATTTTACAGAAGCACACAGAGAATGTGGCCAAATTTCACTGTCCCCACTGCGACACTGTCATAGCAAGAAAGAGTGACCTAGGTAAGTGCTGCTTAATCTGGTGGTAAAAAACGTCTGAACAGACCAGAGCTGACGGAGTTTCCACAAGTTATAGTGGTTAATATAGACTAAATTTTCTAGGCTGTAGGTTCTTGTGAGTGACACTTACTGAGCTGAGTGGCACTGGATGGTAATTTGTTGATTTTATAATAGCGACTCCTTCCTGTGAAAACTATTGGTTGTTTCTAGTACTATTCCAATGTGAAAGCGTGCTTACCAAGAATACAAAGCAGCTCACAAATATGGTGCCCACAGACATGCACTTCCTGAGCCAAAGAAAATGTTGCTTGCTGGCTCTACAAAGTTTGCTATTGCTGCCCATCTAGTGATATTAGACTGGCTCAGTGAGTTTAAAGGAAGAAATGTATTAACCTAAAGTAAATTTGGTACAGTGAAATGATGGTCTTCTAGGCAGCAGTCCATCTGCTGTTTTTCATGTGGTAGCCTTTTAAAAGAATCCTGTACGTTAAATTACTTGAGAGATTCCCTGGACACTGTGTGGGGTCCTGACAGAGCTAATAAAGGTTTTCCAGATTGTAGCAGTGCAGTTCCCTTTGCTAGAGATAAGTCTTTCAAGGCTTGTTTTATATACCGCTATTGTCACAAGGAAGGGAGTTGATAATAGCTCTGTGGTAAAGCGTGGCACCACATGGCTGGGTTCCTGGCACTCCCATTTTAACTAGAATGATATGTTCTTTCTTTCTTTCTTTCTTTCTTTCTTTCTTTCTTTCTTTCACAATTGTATGAATTTTTTGTGGTTGTTATTTTTGACAAAGTAAATGGAAGGTGTGTAACTCAGTAGTTCTCAACTACTGTGTCACAGCACAAAAGTGTGCCGCCAAAAATTGGCATCACACGACCCTGCTGACTGCCACCAGCCAGCTTTCCTTCTCTTTCTCTTAAGCTGAAGCAGGACTGGGGGAAGCAAGCAGTGGCAGTGCTCAGGCTGTGGACATTCCTAGACTGCAGTAACCTCAACAGCCCTGGGGAGACTCCCATCCTGAGTGGGGGCGAGAGGCAGCCGGCAGCAGCAGTGTGCTGCTCAGGCTGTGGGCAGTCCCGAGGCTGCAGGGATCTGTGCAGCCCTGGGAGGCTCCCAATCCTAGTGCCTGCCAGCTCCCCTATCCCCACTAAAAGCGGGGCGAGGGGAGCCGGCAGCAGGCTGGGGGCAGTTCTGAGGCTGCAGGGTTTTCTGCAGCCCCTGGAGGCTTCCAGTCCTAGAGCCAGTATAGTGCCAAAACTTCTGTTTTGGCAGATTTTTTTACTGTCCTACCAAAGTAACAAGATCTGCTAGAACAGGGTTTTCAGCACTACACCGTAGTCTGCCCTGCTCAGCCCGGAAGCAGAGCGAGGGGAGACTTAGCTGAGTGGGGGAGGGGTTGGTGTGTCACACACAGCTGGGAAGCCTCCCAGCTGTGTCACGACCCTGAAAAGGTTGAAAACTCCTGGTCTAACTGAAACCCACAAACTGAAGAAAGCACTAATGCCAAATCCTGATGCTCTCACTATGTTGCCTTGCTTTATTTTGCCCCACACAAAAGAATCTGCCTGCTTTGCATTTTAACGCCTACGCTTCATGGGACATAGTTTTGGGCCTTAATGAATCAGATGTTTTAATAAACTTATTAATGAGCTGTTAGTATCTGGGGGCTTTCCCAGCAAATTAATATAGCTACATTTAGTTTGGGAATGGAACCAACCTTTTTGGTGAACAGGAAAAAAGACATTTGAGGGAAGAAATTCCTAATCATGCAAGGTGCTGTTAATGTCATTTCAGAATATTAATAAGACTCAGGCTTTTGGATTCCAAGCAGATTATGTAACGAAAGCACTCAAGAGAATAGATGTTAAGACATTGTTTTTGCGAGCTGTAATACAAGGAGAGCAAAGGGTTAAAGACTGTGTTTCTTTTGATACTAGGTGTTCATTTGCGAAAGCAGCATTCCTACATTGAGCAGGGCAAGAAGTGTCGTTACTGTGACGCTGTGTTCCATGAGCGATATGCTCTTATCCAGCATCAGAAATCTCACAAGAATGAGAAGCGCTTCAAGTGTGACCAGTGCGATTATGCATGCAGACAGGTAAGCAGAGCGGTGATCCCAGAGAGTTTGGCTGGTCACGCAGCCCTTGTGAACATCCAGAACAGCATTCTCAGCCAGACACCACAGATGGGGACTAGAAATTGAACATTAATGAAGAAGGTGCTAATCGTGGCAGCTGATCAAACTTGATACCTCTTCCTTTAGTCTGTTTTAAGGACTGATTTTTGGGAAGTTTAGTGCTCCTTTACACTGGGCCTAGCCTTCCAGCCAAGCAGATCTCTGCAGAAGTGACCTTCTAAGGAAGACAAAGAATGGAATATTCTTGTCACAGCACCTGAGTATAGGTGGCACGGGGGAAGGAGACTGCAGTAGGATTCTGGAAGCTGAATGTGTAGCATGGCTGGAGATGTCCCAGCTCACCCAAAGGAGTACCGTCCTTCCCTCCTGGATGCTGCTCTGAGTCCCCTACCCCCATGAAAACCTCTCACCTTTTGCCTTCATGTGTCTGAGTTCATGCTGATTACTGCCCTCGTTTTGCTCACTCTTCTGAATACTTGTCTCTCTCTCTAAATGACAGGAGCGGCACATGATCATGCACAAACGTACCCATACTGGAGAAAAGCCTTATGCCTGTAGCCATTGTGATAAAACCTTCCGTCAGAAACAGCTCCTAGATATGCACTTCAAACGTTACCACGACCCCAACTTTGTCCCAGCTGCTTTTGTCTGTTCAAAGTGTGGGAAAACATTCACTCGCAGGGTAAGTGAGCAGACCACGTTTTGAATCGAACTCTGGAAGGGGAGGGAGGCTGGTCCACAGAACAATAATCTAAAAGCATGTAGTCAAATTCCAAAGGGGTAGCCATGTTAGTCTATTGTAGAAAGACAACAGAGTCCTGTGGCACTTTTAAAGACTAACAGATTTATTTATTGCATGAGCTTTTGTGAGACTCAGTTGTCTTGGGGTTAAACAGGGACTATGGATTTTTCTCTCATTACAACAAGTGATTTGACCTCACCTTCCTGTATGTGCTGTTCCCCAGTGTTTGAATCCTAACACCTATTTTGATTTGCTGTTACAGCCTGACCTGATCCTATGTCATACACTCCCCTGCATGTAATTTCCTCCCATTCTGTAACTTTCCCATCTTCAAAGCATCTGACGAAGTGGGATTTTCTCCCACGAAAGCTCATGCGATAAATAAATCTTTAGTCTTTAAAAGTGCCACAGGACTCTGTTGTCTTTCTAAAAGCATGTGTTTGAGAAGGGGAGCTGGACACAGCTCACGCATAGTTTTAACACATTCTTTGCAGCACCGGCCACCTAACAAAACAGGACAATGTGATGACAAAGTCAAAACAAAAAGAAGTTAACACAGTGACTGCATTCTATATAAAGTGTGTGCGCGCGGGGCGGTGGGAGGGATTATTTTAAAAAAGGAATAGCTATCAGAAGTACAACTTGGCTTGTAAATACAGGCCCACTATTTGGATTTGATTTCAGTGCTGCTTTTCCTTTCTCTGATTAGAACACCATGGCTAGACATGCAGATAACTGTTCTGGCCCAGATGGTGTAGAAGGAGAGAATGGAGGGGAGCCTAAGAAGGGAAAACGTGGGAGAAAGAGAAAGATGCGTTCTAAGAAAGAAGATTCCTCTGATAGTGGTAAGAGCACTGTATAATGAACTGATTAAATGTCTGAGCTTGTAATGAACCGTCTTTTCATCTTGGTACCTTACTAGTCTAGGTCATTTTTACTGGAAATCTGTAACATAGCTAGGGCATGTGCATTTCATTCCACCTGGACTGCTGTATTGTGCAGTTATACACACATAAGTATGATTTGATCTTTTCCCATCACTTACTACAACTGTAAATGGCCTATGTTCTACATGGGTCTCAGCATGCTCCAGCTATGCTGAGACTCTGATATCTGTGGCTGGTTTGTGCAGTGGATCAGGCAAAGATGCAGATCGGGCTTGCTTTTGAAGGACAGAGTTTTACTGCTGGGTGGAAGGTGAGTGAGGGAGATGGGGTGGCTTCTAGCTGGTGTGTAGTAGATGGGTTTCATTGGCCTCTAGTGAAATTGTAGATGGGGTGGGTGTTCTGTATCGTATAGAGATCAGGAGTGAGGCAGCTGTGTGGCATGTGACTTGCCTGCTGATCTGGAGGCCATTCTATGCTAGTAGATGGCAGCTCCTAATTTCTCCACACCACAGATGAGGTGAGGGCGTGTGACTACTGGAGAATGGGGTGTGGTGACAGAAAGGATGGTTGCTGGTGGACAGAGGATGGGATTGAGGTTTTTTAGAACCCATGTTCAGAATTTTCTGACTTTCTAAGTGGTGTTGCTTTTTAAAAAATAAGTAATGCCTTCCAGTGTTCTGAATCAGTTGAAATATCTTAACTGTATTTATTTTGATTGTGTTATTTATTTGTATTGCTGTAGCACCTGGAGGCCTCAGGACATCATGATGCTAGGCAAGGTACAGATGAGGAAAAGCAATGGGGAAATGACTTGTCCAAGGTCACCCTGGGAATTAGTGGAGGAGCCAGAAATGAAGTGCACTTTTCCTGAATACTAGACCAGTGCCCAGCCACTCACTTCTTGCTTGGGAATGTACTTTCTTTTAGAACATGTGCTGAATCTATGTACTAGGAGATGGTTTTGTATTTATAGATTTCTTGAATCTGACCAATTGAGAGCTTACAAACTCTGCAAGCTGGTGCTGGCACCTGAAAAGTTAGGAGCTAGTTGGAAAGTGACCAAGTTAGACTAGAGTGGCGCATACACTAGTTGAAAGAGGATTGCCCCAAGTTGTCATTTCTGTCCTCTCCCTGAACCATGACTAATTGAAAAGAGGCTCATCTCTTTCACTCCTACTCCCAAGCCGTCCTCTTGTCCTGCCTGCCAACTTTTTGCCTTCTAAGCTGTTCAGGGTATGGGGCTTCCACCTCTTAAATAGGCACCTTTGTGTTCGTTTTGGGTTCCTAAATTGGAGTGCTGTTATGTAATATATATACACACACACACACACACACACACACACACACACACACACACACACA